>VXCM01005760.1:0-31530 GCA_014773175.1 Lucifuga dentata
ATATGGACACCAGACTGAGCTTGAAAATTCAAGATGGGACCTCACCAAAGATTTATATAATGTTAGGAATGTTACCTTGTTTTATAAGCCCCCACGAGGCATTACTAGCTGTGCTTACATGGACCCTAATATTCCTCTAACAATCAGAATAATAGACCAATCAGAATAAAAATGCCTCATGTAACCGCTTCAATCAGAAGAGACTGACCCAATCCAGGCCGGTCTCCGGGCCAATCGGAAGGAATTTTCAATTGGGTTGAGAGAAACCCTTCATAATATGTTCAATAGGAAAATATTAGCTCCTAATAACCATGTAAAAGGCTTAATCTGATAGTTTCTCTCTGGTTGGAATAAATCTATTCTTTTTGCGTATGTTTGCCGAGTGGGGGTTAACATTAGCTGACGCTGCTGCTTAATTAGAAAGAACAGCAGAAACACAAATCCTGTTCCCAGGACANAACATTAGCTGACGCTGCTGCTTAATTAGAAAGAACAGCAGAAACACAAATCCTGTTCCCAGGACATGATGTAGGTCCATCTTTAAAACTGTATTAACAGGCGGAATGAACAAATAAATTTAATTTTCTCAATAATATTAGAAAAAAATTTCTTCTTTTCCTCCTGTATAACAGGTGTTGTGCCAAAATCTGCACTTCAGCCAAGATCCCTGCTGTAAATCCCCACTGTAAATAATTTTCTGAGCATGAAGGAATTAAATCACATTAACAGCTCACATTTGGGATTATTTGGATGTGACAGAGTGAGTTTGGTGAACGTTTCCTCAGGGCTGAGAAAGGAGGGGATGCATTTTTCAGCAAGTGGCTCATCTGCTGAGACTTCATCCCCAGTGTAAATAACTTTCTGAAGATGAAGGAATGAAATGACATTAAAAACTTTCATTTGGGGTTAGTTTTGTATGACAGGGTGAGTTTGGTGCATTCGGCCTCCTCAGGAGTGAGAAAGAAATAATGGCAGAAATAACAAATAATGCCCAGTAGACTTCCTGTAGGTATTATTGTTATTGCCTCTAAGAAGTGTCATAATGTTTGATAAAATTTAATCATAGGAATAAATATTGCCGTGGATTATATGATCTATTGGCAGCAAGTGGGGATTCAGTTCTCATCACAACACCAGCAGATTAGATGCTTCACAGCGGGTGGAACCACTCTGCATGTCAAAAACGTTATGTTCTGATGAAATGCTTTGGGGCATGTAAACACACATCCTGTAATTACCCGCACCATGGGAACTACCACTACCAAAGCAGCCACCACCACCATAATGATGGCATTTTGAAAGGCTCCTCAAACATATTTACAGAAAATTACTGCATATATTTAAATAAATCACAGCTCGAACACACAAACCCAAATCGCAATTTGGGCTTAATTTGATTAATTGTGCAGCACTAGTGTAGGCCTATGTGGCAGTTCGCTTATGGAGCATTTTAGTAAAATGAACAGTTTTAATGTTACAATAGCTAAACAACCAAAATTCAAGTAGGAACATGAAAGACACATACGCCTCCAATTTATTTAAACCATTAAATTTTTTAAAATCGATTTGACATGAATTTAATCTAGATTCTCCCAGTAACATCAGTGACAGAGAACTCAAACTTCTAGCAATGCTCCTTTGTTTTTTAGGATACAAGTTTCAGGATGCAAATGAGTCTGAATGGTATTGCACAGCTACAGTTTAAAATGGCCATCTGTTGTATTGGTTTGGGTAGAGAGGTAGAAAGGAAGCAGACCTTCTTGTTCTGTTTTGTTAGATTTCTACAGCAGAGGTCCAGAAGAGAGTGAGCCAGGCCAGGCCAGGCTATTGCTGTGGATGTTATTAGAAAAGTCTTATCAGATTACACAACAAATGCAATCTGCACCTGGATGCCTCATGTTCTGATAGAATGATCTGGAATCAGTGGGCTGGATAGTAAAAATTGTTGTCTGCATGTTCTGCTGCAAGATAATTTGCCAGTAAATGAACTAGAGTTAAGGGGCTCAAAATCCATCAAAGGATCCTACAGCATGTCTCAGGCTTTAGCTATATGACCGCACATTAACGATATAGCTGAAGCTCAGCAGCTCTTATTACTCTGTTTCCATAGAAGAGGGAATCTCCTCTTTTAAAAGATGTGAGAAGCAGACTGTATACTACCTGTCCTGCATCAAATAATGAGCTTCTGAACAAAATTTAGCTTCCAGCAGCTAACACCTAGATATTTTTCTCAGGAGACCAAAACAGAGCTACAAAGAGAGTTATTGCTGGATTGGCATTCATCAGGTAGACAGAAACACAACTCTAGTGGGTTGCTATTGTTGCTCCATGTCTGTTAAATGTAGCATTACACAATTATGTCCAATCATGTTAGCCATAACTATGGTACAAGGTGAAAATATGTCAGATTGTGCATCAGTCAGCTTGTTTTTGCATTATTTTGCCACCTAGTGGCTAAAAAATTCCATTATGCAGCTTTAATGTATAATTAAATTGACATTTCAATTTGACCTAAAGCTTGATGCGATATTAAAAAAAAAAAAAAAAAAAAAAATTATATTGAATTTGAGTCACAACCCAACCCACCAAATTTAATTATAAGGGCAAATGACATGCTTAATATGATAAAAATGTATCTATAATATCCATTTTAATATGTATCCATCATAACTGGAAGCTTTAGCCCTCAGACACAATGAGAGGACTGTACAGGCAAATTGAGCACTGAGCACTCTAGAAGAACACCATCATATCTTAATTTCTGTTTTAAAAGTTTGACCTTTTTTATGCCCTAATCAAAATCAGCAAAGCAGAAATGCTCCACACCCTTCATATTGAATGCAGGATATTTTCCCTCATTTACTCATCACTTGGATGGACTGAGAGGAGTGGGTGAATGCAGGGGCTTTAATGAATGTGTAATTAACTGTGTTCAAGTGCTCCTTAAATGAAAGTATGGCAGGCTCTCTTTTGAATACACACACACACACATACTCAGGCAGTGCCAGTGATGAGGGCTGTAGCGATGGAAACAAAAAAAATAAATAAATAAGAGCCAGTTTTTCTACTGAGGAGCGACGCCAGGCAGGCTACACGATGAAGAGAATAGCCTCATCATCACCATCTCTTCCTCCTCTTCTGTCCATCCCCTGCTCTCCAATCATGCTAATTACACCAGAGAGGTAGAGAGGCAACCAGTTAAACACACACAAGTGCTCAGACACACACACACACACACACACACACACACATATATAGATGTACAAACACACAGGTTTAGTGAGATAAAAGATTCAACATTGTATGCTGAATGATATTTTTGCATGTTCAGGCTTGAGTGTGTGTGTATGTGTTTGGTAGTGTGTGTGTGAAATTGGGAACAGTCTGATATAATGTGTTTTTCTGATATGGTGACCTCAGTCGTTTTTGTCCCGCAAATACTACTAACAGCACCCTCATTCAGAATCCTTCAAATCACAGGATGCAGCACTCGCAGTTCACTTTGGTGAGAAAATTTGATGTTATTTATAGTGTGTGTGTGTGTGNTGTGTGTGTGTGTGTGTGTGTGTGTGTGTGTGTGTGTGTGTGTGTGTGTGTGTGTATCACTGGTGTTCAGTTGAACTGTAGAGGATGCATTATCCGGAGTAAATTATGCTGAATGCATTGTGAATAAGGTTATCTCAAGAACAAGGTTCAAATAACAGAAACAGGCAAACTAAACACAAAGATGCTGCAAACAGCCACATCAGCCGCCTACATCGACATCAATGTACAGTAAAGATGTGTGTTGTTACAGGTATGCTCAGTATTGTTGCTTTCTTGTAACTACATGCTCTACACTTTTCCTCATCTTGTATAAATATTAAACTTTCCTATGATCTCTTTTGTGAATTTACTTTTGTGAATTTAATTTTCAATGTGACACTTTGATCGTGTGCTAAAAGTAGAAATCGCCTTCAACCAGAAGAAAGAAATATTCATGGATGTACAGTATCACAGCTCTGACTTTAGGCTATATAAAAAAGAAGAAAAGGTAACTGGATTGAAAAAAAGTTGTCAAATCTGTGCTAAAAAGGAACAACTGCTTACAGTTTTAGTGTTTGATACAATAGTTTAAATTTATATATGTCTCACTCACTGTGCTGGCTATGTCTGAAAACTTATTGAACTTGGTTTTAAGCAGACATATTGTGTGTTTTTCTTTTTTTTAGTTTCCTTCATTTTATAGTGTAATTGTGTAATGTGTGATGGACATGAAAGAATACTATGAGAAGTAAATCTGTTAAATTCACTCCACAGGTAAAGTCCAAGTCAGTGTGTGTCTTTGGTCTTTATCCCTTTGCTGAAGTGTGTGTGCAGCATCTGCAACAGCTCTATTTCTGAACGCATTGTGTTCTTATAGTAATTGAGATACCATGCATAATGTATATTTTAGTTACCATTTACGATCAGGAACTTTTTAGTCATGTATTGAGTCATATGTGCCAGTCTGAGTTCTGTAATGTATTACTGCTTTGCTCGTTTCTATTCTGTGTATGTATTGCTGCAAGAGATTTAGGTTGATAAAGGAACTGTCTATCTATTGTATTTTAAATATCTTGCTATTTCTAAAATCATATTTTTATCAAAAAAAAAAATCAGTAAGTATTGTGGATCTTTTCAATGCAAGTACTGCATACTTTAAAGGACTTTAAAGGACCATACTATCCATTTTGCATGTTTGAGTCTAATTTATTCAATTTTCATACACGTAACATTACTGACAATTATTTCCCAAAGTATACTACTGAAACTGTGAGTTTAAAAAAAAAATTCCTACTTTCCAGACCGCCATTGGTTTCAGTTCATTATGTAGCTACACTATAAAAATCAACTTGTTGATACTTGAAACATTCTTGGGATAGGTAATCCATCATCATGAACAAGACACATATTCCGGTTTTTGTTTTTTTTTCAAAGTTTCGTAATTTTAACATTTAAGCGCAATAAAAAGCGCAGCATGAATGTATGTCTCCACTATATATAGTGGAGAATATATATATATATATATATATAGTGGAGAATATAGTCCCAAAAGAAGACCTGCGTTTATCAAACAATTTTAACGACCGTGACTTCATAAGGCTGCATAACTATTAGCAGGCGAAACATCAATTTTTTAGGTGGGTGTATTGCTTGAGTATTTGATTTTGAAAGATTAAGAGATTTTGCAAAATGTCAGGAAATCTGAAATATGTTTTTATCCTTTGGGAAATGATTGTCAGTAACTTTATGTGTATGAAAATTGAATATATTAGGCTCAAANTATCCTTTGGGAAATGATTGTCAGTAACTTTATGTGTATGAAAATTGAATATATTAGGCTCAAACAAGCAAATTGGCCGGTATGGTCCTTTAAGCTGACTGTGTTCTCTGTGTTTGTGCCTCCTCTATGACTGCCATGTTAACTGCCACATGTGGAGAGGCGTTTTATCTGTGCTCTTTGCCAATACAAAGGATACAATTCAATGTTGTCTTGTATTAAAGAAAAAAAGTGATTATAGTGTTGATTTCTGTTCTTTGATCTTATTTCACAAGTGTGTGTGCATGAGTCCCATTTTATAAGATCAAACGACAATTCGGACAAAGAAATGGAAGTAAGCATCTGGTACAGAAAGTGCCATTCAGCTTCAGTGATGTTCAGAGAACAGACTTAAAAAAACAATTTACTTTGTGTTTGGGATTCTCTCTCTCTCTGTCATGCTGTGTCAACCATGACCTTCAGCATGGGTGCACAGAGATGAGAGAGAGGATGAGGAGGAAGCATGAGGAGAGAGGGCCAGGACTGCATGTGTGTGTGTGTATGTGTCAGACAGTGTCAGATTAAAAACATGTTGTGTGTTCAACTCCTGCTGCCAGCCAGTGTACACTTCATGCAGCTTTCTTCATGGGCCGAGCCTTCCATCTGTTCCACACAGACTTCCCATCATGCATCAGCGTGACTCTGATGATTATAGGTTTTTGCCATGTCTTCACTCCTGATAAGTTAAGAATAGTTCTTTCTTTTGTGCATCCATTGCCACTCTAAGATGTAAACATTTTTGCTAATCTACAAAAACTTTTTGATTGATTGACTGATCCATTAAGCTAGTCCATTTTCAGATGAATACATAATCAACATTTTGTCATTTCTATAGTATTTGGATTAAATCTCTTATTTTAACTTGTTTGAAATAGAGTTAAACTGTTTTGCATTCTGATTACTAATAACTGATCTGTAGTCACATTATCTGACAGTGATATTTTTAATTAAGGCTTCTGATTCCTTTGTTCTTATAATCAGTATCTCGTATAATCAGTAGAATTTGGAATATGGGCATTTTTATACACCAAAGTATGCACTGTTTCCCTTAAAGGGCACATACTACTGTTTTTTGTTTTTTTTCCTCCTTTTATATAGTGTAATTTAGTAGAGTATGTGTTGAACTTGTTAAAGTTGCAAAACTTGAGGTTCAGAGCAAAGGAAATGTATTCAGTAAGTCAAAGCCAGGGGTCCTGAACTGTCCTGACAGCTTTGTTTTTGATAGTTATTTACTTCTGTAACATGTTTACATCACCATGTAACATTTGAATTTACCCATATACACACCTGGTTAGATACACCCACAAAATAGGAGGATAGTGAGCGAGCGTTTGGCCAGCATCTGAGTTTCACGGTCCGCGGTTAATGCCTCCTCAGGCCTGATAAAGCCAATCAGAACAAAGAAAGCTTTGGGGATTTTAAAGAGGCATTATCCAAAAAGGCCTGTTTGTTACTCAGTGTGCAGAGCGGTGCTGCAGGAAGGGAGACTAGAAGTGGATCAGCATGTTTTTTGCACATTAAAGCATTGCAAAGCTTTCAAAATAGACCCCTAAATGAAAGTAAGAACATGGAAATCTGAAAAAAAAAATGTTGTCACAGTAGAAAAGCCTTAAAAACAAAGTTTGAATAATCTCTTCACTGTAATCTGAATTTTAGTTGGGCTTTATTGACTATAAAATCTAAATCCTCCCACACCATGAATGAAGTCTCTGGGCAATATGATACAGAAAGGACAAAGATGTTGTTTGGAGGAACCCAAATCATACCAGAAGAGATGGATCATAGCAGTATTTGATATTTAACAAAAACTCTAATCCCTGTCTGCTTTTGAGATAATCAGCCCTGTATCTGGTGCATGCTGGTTAGAAAATAAATAAAAAAAAGCAAATATCTTAAAATCTGTCACCAGGACCAGAACCTCCAGTGGCATCATCTGTGTTTCTTTTCATTTTCACACCTTTTCATTCATTGTTGTTCCATATTGAGCACTTTATTCCGACAGCAAGGATTATCAGGAGAAAACCAAAAGGCAGCCTGAGCTAATCTCTGATAATTAATTTAATTTGAAGGCAGACTCAATCAAATAAAAAAAAACAAAAACCAAAACAAAAAAAAAAAAAAANAAAAAAAAAAAAAACACAGTGCCGCTGCCAGGTAAAACCTTCATTACTGTAGTTTGATAAAATAGAAGCATGTTTTCATCCTCTGTGAGCGCAAAACATTTAATTTACACAGTTGTCCATGTTTGTCAGTATAAACAAGAATGATTTGCTCTGGAAAATCTTAAATTTAGTTGATAGCACATAGATGCAGAGCAATTGTAGTTACTCACATCTTGTTGCCAGTTTCATAAGTCGTTTTATTTCACATATTTCCTCCAGGGTGCAGTAATTTTCTATTCTAGAATGAGAGGCAATCACCTAAAATTGATTCTTCATTCCATTTTACTCAGGTGAAAACAATATCTCATGTTCTTGTCATCTTTTTGTGAGACAAAAAGGGAATAATTTCCAAGTCAAAGTCAATTTTTTTGCCATTATCTTAATTTGAAAGCTAACAATTCAGGGTGATTGGAACACTCATCTTCAGTTTGACTTTTAGAGGCTTAAAATTAAAATAATTGACTTTTAAGTGGCTTATTTTTTATTGATAACTTCAGAATCTTTTTTTTTTTTTTTTTTTTTTTTTTTTACAAAATAAGTCGCTGAGCCAGGTCAATAATCCTGTAACAATGACAGGCAGCCACCATGACTACATAATACAGGAGGGAAAGTTGAAGCAGACAGAACAGAAACAGATAGAAAACACACATGTATGTATGTTTTGCATACGTATGTATTTTTTACATATGTAAACAAATGTACACGAGGGCAGAGGGAGATGGAATGACTGAGAGAGGAGAAGGGGAGGAAAATGAGTGAGATGAATCAGAGAAGGAAGAAATGGGAAGGAAAGTGGGATGAAGGAGGTAAGGCATGAGAGAGAGAAGCTGGGAAAAGACTGAAGCAAGATAGAGGGAGGTGAAGGAAGCTAGAAGAAGAAGGAAGAAGGGAATGGAGACAAAAGACCTGAACAAAGGTAGGACAGAGGGTGCAGAAAGGAGAGGGAGAGAAAGGGGTTTTGGGAAAACAGAAGGAGGTGAGCTTGTGGAGTTTTCTGCGAGATTGATTATCAAATCTCACACCTGCAGCTCATGCTAATCCATCCTGCTTTTCTTCAACCATCCTCCTCCACATTTGGTGACAAGTGTCAGAGTGGAGGAGGATTTGGCAGAGACAGGCACCCTGGTCATCACATATACAGTCGATGGATGTGTGTGTGTGTGTTCTCTGTCAAAGTGTGTGTGTGGCTAGTCAAGTTTATTTGTATAGTCCAGTATCAACTATATCAAATACAAAATCTCAAATGGCTTTAAAGGCCCACATGTCAACGGTTCTGACCCAGCCCAACCTCTCTAAGAAGACAAGGAAAACCTCCCTAAAAAAAAACCAAAAAAAAAAAAACCAACATATTAGGAATAAAGGAAGAAACCTCAGGAAAGGTAATTCAAAGAGATATTCCCTCTTCTCAAACAGCCAGGTGTGTAATAGGAACTGCTGGTGGGGACACAAGCAAAATTACAAAGACAGAAAAAAAAAAACAAAAAAAACAATGAAACATTACAGGATGATATGAACAGCAAACAATCAATGATCCAGTAAGAGGATCCAGAAAGATGTAGTCAGTATGACATCATTATCATGGTGCTTCAAGGCAGGAGTCACATGACATGAATGTCCATTTGTCCAATCACCACAAGTGGGAGGATGGTCACTTTTCGGAGGAAAGGAGAGGAGGGAGGATGTATCCTAGGATTGTATGGCAGCCTGTGAGCAGTGACCATACATCCCATAGCCCTCTGAGGGGAGGAGCCAGCACATCTGAGGGGAGGAGCCAGCAGACATCACCAGGTTAGGGTATCATCAGGGTCAAAAGCCATATGGCAGACCCGTAGTCTGGACTTCTGGACACAGTGGAGCTTCAGGACCCCAACACTCATACATGAGTGTGAGGAGAGGGAGGGTCCACTGTATCCACAAAAAAAGAGAATGGTGAGTTAGCAAGGTACATGTGGAGAGTGACAAATAATAAGAAGTCATGTGACAGCAGGGGCAGGCTGACAAAAAACTGCTGAGCCCCATCCACCAGGCTACATGCTCACAGGCTCACTATGCTAATGTGTGACCGGCTAAGGCTAGCTAAGTGTAAATAAGCTAATACAGAGTCTGGCTGGCAGGTCACTTTCCTGCCTCCTTGCTGTTGAATATAAAGGGTTATGCTCATTCAAAGTGTAACCCAAAATAGATGGGTTTTGAGACAGGACTGAAACATTTCAAGTGAGTCAGCCTCTTTTATGGTCACAGGACGTTTATTCCAAAGAAGAAGGTAGAGTGTGTGAGACGCAGGTGGTGGAGATCGGAGCAGAATCTTGGATCCTTAGAGGCGTCTCTCCAGAGACAAACTGAAGGGCTGTCATCATTTCACTTGACTGTCAGTAGCATAATTACAAAGCAGCCAGCACACACCAACCCCCACTACACACACACACACACAAAATCACAAAATGCCACTAGAGGGTTACACAAATATAATATAGACTTTTCCATGGTTCATTGTTTGAGTGATTGAGTATTTAATCATCATAAAAAGCTATTAACTTTATTAATTCCATTATTTTTAATTCCTGATATTCAAATGATGCGTTAAAACTGATGTAAAAATAAAATACTTCAAAGTTGTATTTCGGTATTGTCTTGTGCCTGTTTTTTTTTTTTTTTTTTNTTTTTTTTTTTTTTTTTTCAGTTAAATTAAAATTGCAAAGTTGTTTTTAAAAATAAATCAAAGTTTACTTTTTGTTTTGTTTCCCTTCTGGGCCCACAGTTAAAGGTCCATTTCAGTGGTTGTGATTTTTAAATTTACAATATGTCTTTAGCTTAAGTAATAAGAGGTCCCTTTTGATGTTTTTTGTTTTCCTCACAAAAAGCATTATTTGTAATTTTTTAAATTTTTTGTCCAAAACTTCCAGCGAATATCTCACCTAGTTTAAGTAGGTAAATCTGTGTCAATTTAAATATTTTCCATGACATCTGATTGGCTGATGGCAGTTTTGCATACTAGTTCTCCAATGAAATGCACATGGTGAAGAGTCTTTTCTAGCAAATTTGTCACTTTTTTCTTGCAAATTCCTGAATATTTGTCTTGCAACAAATTTGTTAGTTTTTCTCCTCCCCTTCTCGTTTTTTCTTCAAATACTATAGCCCAAATACACCTTCATCAAAAAAAAAACCCCCAAAAAAAAACAGATAAGCCCAGTTTTAAAAACATTTTAAGTCATATATATATATATATATATGTATTTGTAAAGCATCTGTTTGATTGAAATTAAGTTATCTCTTTTTGCTGGCTGAACCATCATCAACACAAGAGCACCGCTTACAATCTGACTTCAGCTTTTACTGCACAAATCATTACATGCTGTGCTTCACTGACCAATAAGAGATTTATGCAGGTGAAGAGAAGAGGAGAGGAGACAGAGCCAAAGAAACTTAGGCAGTACAACATCATCAAAATTCACTAAACGGTGTATGGCAAGCCTATTCTCATGTCTGCCAAGGAAAACTGCCTGGGAGCTCCAGAAAGCATTTGGCAGCCACAAACAATAAGAGAAAATTATTGCACATGCAGCACATTTTGTAACTATACAATTAAGCAATAAGCATGTCAATAAATTAAATTAAAGGTCAGGCAATCAGACAAAGTGAAATGACTTACATTAATGCAGCCATTTGGTTACAAGCAGATGAATCTTCTTGTCCCTGAGTGCTGATTCATAGAGCCCATTTATTGATTTTAATTCCATTGATAATTTCTCCGACTGACAAACCTGCGTTGACTTTCATGAATTTCTTATAACTGCTCCATATGATGAAAATACTCTGCACGGGTTTTCTGCACCATTTAGAGGCTCTGTTTTTTTCATCAAATGTGACTTTTCATTGAAATTGAGTGCGATAAAAAAGCAGATAAATCTATTTGTGCGTTTATGAGATGCAGTCAGAGGGGCAGGGCAACACCCACACCAAGTAACATGCAAAATTCACGTGCAACTCAGAATTTGGAATTTCCATCCTCCAACTGAGAGAAGTCTAACAAAACTTGAAATAAAACTCAACTTGGAATTCCTACGCAGAAAGTTGGGCAAGGTTCCTCAACCCCAACTTCAGTATTGATGTCAATATGTCAGTTTCAATATGGCTGTTCACACCATAAACAGTAATTTCACTATTTCTAAATTCTTTAAATCAATCATCAGACACAATAACAGATTAAACATCTATCTATCTATCTATCTATCTATCTATCTATCTATCTATCTATCTATCTATCTATCTATCTAATATGTTATTTTGTTATAACACTGACAATGCAGTAGCTGTTTAGAAAAGAAAAATAGCTCATAAATGTTAAAATGTAGCTTCTTCTGTAGCAACAGAGCAAACATCCATGTTGACTCTCGTACATAGCTTTTGTCGCAAATGATGGAATTCTGAGCTACGGCTTCCCAGGTTGTAGGTACGATAACACAGCATCAGGGGTTTTGATGTGTATAAACATAGGAAATATAACTTGTAAAGCTTGCAAAGGGACTGATTTTTGATTTTAAAAAATCAGTGATGTGTTATTCCTTAAAAATGAAAATTTCCAACAATCTTAATCAATATATCATGTCTGTTAACTTACACTGGTGCAAAAAATTGTATGTTTTAATTTCAAAGATAATATTTTTACTGCTGTTGGCTGGTATGTTTTAAAGTCAAGACAATCCGACAACTTCAACTCATCCAGCTGTGTGTTACTGATCATCCAATCACGAGTCAGTAATGAGGTTGACTCATCTTCAATAACATGCTACAGGATAAAATACCCTAAGGCTGAAGGGAAATGTGACAAAAATTTTAAAATAATATTTTTAAAATGTTATTTCATGATTTCTCTTCATTTAAAGCAGTCTTTAATCTGCTGCCACACACAGTTTACTGAACATTTAGCTGAAGGAAGCCTTCCTCTGGCTCAAAATGATCCTCCACTCATCTAATTCTTTTTTTTTTTTTTTTTTTTTTTTTGCCTACCAGGAACACTAAAACAGACTGAATCATCCATGAAGTCTCTCTCTCTGCTTACTGACTCTGCCAGTCATTTGTATAAAATTTATGAAAGTGAGAAAGATTATGACCCTGTGGGGAGCCAGCAGCTGAACGGAGAGGCTCAGAGGGAACCATTAACCCAAATACACTGAAATATGTCAGCATCAAAGTCAGCTCTGCAGCCTGGAATGTTTACACCTGAACCGAGAGGTAACAGCTTGTTAGTGTGGAGCTGTTAAAGGCAGACGAAACATTCACAAACACATGGGTCATTGATCCTTCTAAATGCTGATATGATAGAGCATTCCAAGTATAGTAGTATTTTCCACCTTCCCAGTATGTCAGATTCAAAGTATGTAACAGTAAGTAACAGCAAAGAGGTTTAGAATTTGCATATTTTAGAAATCTCTCTCTTTTTCATCAAAATGGAATAGAATCTCACAGGACTCGATGCAGTTAGTTTCTGAAGACCAATCTTTTTGTATAATGGAAATAATAAATGTACCTGAAGGCTGAAGAGCCTCTCTAGGTGATTTAATTTTTGCCACAAAAAGTAAAATTTGAATATCTTGGCAGGTCTTGCTTTGGACTTTTTACCTGAAGTCTATTTCAGAACCAGCTTGTCTCCTGTTACACTTTTTAATGGAAAATAATGTTACTGCTGCTACTGCTACTACTACTGCTCCTACTACTACTACTACTACTACTACTACTACTACTACTACTACTACTTCTACTTCTAGCACTATTGTTACTACTACTACTACTGTTTCTGTCACTCCTAGTGCTACTGCTGCTGTTACTGCTACTACTATTACTGCTACTACTACTACTACTATTACAACTACTACTACGTACTGTTACTGCTACTACTATGTGCTGTTACTGCTACTATTGCTCCTACTGCTAATGAGGCTTCTACTGCTCCTTATACTACTGCTGCTACTGCTACTACTACTAATACTACTATTAATTCTACTACTGTTACTGTTACTGTTGCTGCTACTGTTGCTACTGCTCCTAATGAGACTTCTACTTCTACTTATACTACTGCTGCTACTACTGTTAGTACCCCTACTACTACTACTGCTGCTGCTGCTGCTACTACTATGACTAGAAGAAGAAGAAGAAGAAGAAGAAGAAGAAGAAGAAGAAGAAGAAGAAGAAGAAAATCACAATTGTCAAATTTTGGTTTTTGACTTAAAATCTCCATTCAGATTGTTGCTTCTGTTTCTGGTCTGCAGCATAAAATGGTCATAAATCAGTATAATTCTGTTTATTGACTTATTGCAGAGGTAAGACTAGGTCGTTCTTTTGAAAGTCACAAGTAAGTTTCAAATAAGTCACAAATAAGTCATAATAATTCTAAATTAAGTCCCAAGTCCTAAAACTGACAAGGCTTGAGACTGACTTGTGACTCACAAGTGATGTTTTGTTATGTTTGTTTTACTTATGTGATTAAAACATATTAGGGTCACTATCCTACGAAGCCCAGGAGAGCTCACAGAGAAAAAAAAAAAAAAAAAAANAAAAAAAAAAAAAAAAAAAATTTAAGTTTTCGCACAACTTACTAACTCGTTCGCATGACTTAATTAAGTCATTTGCATGACTTACTAACTTTAAGTGAACTGGAAAAAGCAGTATCATTTAAAATATGTTCAAGGGATACAAAGTTATAAGAACGCGGTGTTTAACAGCCAAAAACCAAACTATATCCGCATATTTGAGGCCAAGATGAAAATAAAACTGCATTAAATCCANGCCAAAAACCAAACTATATCCGCATATTTGAGGCCAAGATGAAAATAAAACTGCATTAAATCCAAACGGTCCACAGTGTGTGTGTGTGTGTGTGTGTTTGTGTGTGCGCATACACACCTATCAATATTGAAATACGGGAGATTTTCTGGGACATGACACCCAGCCAGCCCGATGTTATTCTCTGATCAAAAGCTTTGCTAGCATGACTGTGTTATGTTTGTTTATTCCTCCTACGAGAAACTGTTTCAGTGGACTTTGGTTCCGCTTGGCTTCAGGTGTTCCCTGGCAAGCGTGCCTTACTTGTGTGCCACAGGAAGACCCAAAACAACTTGATTGGGCCAATTACGATTCTGTATAACTGTCAAAACACGGAGATTTACGGGAGAAATTCCCAAATGGGAGGCATGGCGGGAGAGGGGAAAATACAGGAGAAACCCGGGAAAACGGGAGTGTTGACAGGTATGTCACCGTTAGCTTGTTCTGTTCTGAGCAGTGCAAGAAGANCGGGAAAACGGGAGTGTTGACAGGTATGTCACCGTTAGCTTGTTCTGTTCTGAGCAGTGCAAGAAGAAACTCTGAAGACTGTAAAATTACTTTCTTCTTCCGGTTCACTGAACTGTCAGTCAAACAAATGACTTAGTTAACTCATGCGAACAAGTTAGTAAGTCGTGCAAACGACTTAGTTAACTCTTGTGAATGAGTTAGTAACTCATGCGAATGACTTAATTTTGTTTTTCTCCTTGAGCCCTCCTGGGCTCCATACTATCCAGATTTTGTTTGGGCTAAAATATTAATAATAAAAAAAGACAGTTATTTGTGATGTTACTGATGTCTCACAATTGAAATTCTAGTATCAGATTACCTTTGTGGCAAAACGTCCCTGAGCACGGAGTGCGTGCTTTCTCCTGAGTGGATGAATGCTCTCAAATTCCTTTCAGACAGAAGGACAATTTTTCAACCTTATCTCTGCCATTTAAAGAGATACATAACGTTGTAATCACCATTGCTATCACACAGAGTTCATGCACAGATTTTTTATTGCTGCAGTATCAGGGAGCTTCATCAGTACAAACCCTCATCTTTACACAAAAGGCATCTCAACCTACCAATAACAGATGGGCAGCCAGTGTAATATCATGGTCCAGCAATCACAGTGAGGCTCTGGCCACCAATCTGTACTCATAGCAAAGGTCCAGTGTCAGTTTAATTCTGTGAAGGGGAAATGACATGCCGCAAATGCCGCAATTGATAACTGTTTGCAGATTTTATCAGTGTGATTCATTATCCTGTTTATAGATCTTCTGTATGAGAGTCGCAGAAAATTTCCCTGATAACACTCTTGGCATTGTGACAAATCACTAAGGGAATTACCCACAGACAGAAGCTGATAGAGGACGACGCTAAATGTCAGAAAGACAAACTGCAACATGCTCAGTGACACTGGTGAACCATCTGCAATGAAGCTGGTAGCACCAAGGGATGCAGTGTCAAACAACATGGCTACAAGGGGAAAACCTTTTATCTCCAGGTCTTAGTTTTGGCCTGATGTGAATGAAAACAGTTTTTGAAGTTATCTAACGGCTTTTGGAAGGATCTTATGAGCCCATATGAAATGGAGGAACAAATTCCACAACAAAATAACAGAATCATCTTGAGATACATGCCATATAATCATGTTCACTCTGTTTTGAATTCAGCTCTTTCATGCATCTGCCATCATATGTACTTTACCTTCCGATTAGCAGAAGAAGACCTTTATTGTTATGTAATAAAAGTGCGTGTCACATTTTCAACACAATGGAAAACTTGTGCCCGTGTTACTCTCTCTGTAGAACAATCTGTACACTTTGGATAATTTGTACATCCGTGCACATAATACACCCATATACACAGCTATATACATAAAATATACAATGTAAGCATCCACCCATCCATCCATTTTCCACCACTTGTGAGCACATTTGCTATCTCCCTATCCACTTGCCAGCTTTTCCTGGGCATTTCCCAAGACATTCCCAGGCCAGATGGGATATAAAATCGTAGTGAGAATATCTATATTTTATTACACGGAAATGCTATTAAACATGCAATCATACACTATTGTATTATACAGTGTAAAGACACAGGATGAACAGCAGCTTTCTTCGTGATACAATTCCAAATTCAGAAAAATGCAGTGACTCATGCCAAGTTAATTTGCAGTAATCAGAAGCTTTCAGTGGATTTGTAGAAACATATCAAGCCTTCTGACAGTCGCAGTCATGACGAATGCAGCGCTTCACTGCAGAAATTACCTCAGAAGACACCGCCTCCTGCTGCTCTCAGGTGAAACTTGTATGTCACTTTGAAAAAAAAAAAAAAAAAAAAAAGCGGCTGTGAAATAGATAAATGTAAATGAAACTTGCAGGCCTCAAATTTGTTTTTTTGTTTCTCATTTGCATTGTGATTGGAGGGATTACATGGTAGTAATGGGATATCAAAAATGCAAGGCTTGGGTTTCTGAAGCCATGGCAGATCACACAATTACACGCTCAGCTGGGCCATAAGAGCCAGCTGTGACAGCTGTTCATTAGTTGTGTATAATGTGTGTAATGCTTGTTACAAAGCACAGTGCCTAGCAGAATTTTAAAATGTAGTGTTTAGGCTGTGCAGAGTCCACATCCACATTCCATTATAGGATGCTTTCATTTGAAAAGAATACATGTTTTACAATTGTAATGAGCACACTGAAAGACAAGTTAGCAAAACAGGGTAGCACATTATAGGATGTTTGTCTGGAGGTACGAGTTCATTCAAAAATCATGCATGCTTTTGGTTTACTGAGAGGTTTTCACCAGTCCAAAATTTTGGATCCAACCTGAATTGGACCTGTGAAAAACCTACTGAACCCATAAAAAGACAGAAAAGAAAGGGACCAGAAGACAGTTGGACCAGATCTAAAACAGCCCCAAGGATATAATAACTAGACCTGATCCAAAACCCTGACCGACCTGAACAGACCCAAACAGAGGTGGAACATCAACACTGGTGTGTTTCACCACCAACTAACAAGCAGCTTTTCTCCTCCATTTTTCCCACACTTCAGCTCAATCTCTCCATCTCACCTTAAAAAGCACATTTTGTCCTGTGGCGATTATGATGCACGTTACGATTAGAGCTGATACAGAGTATGCTGGGATGCTCTCCGCTATTCATACACAGACTGAAATCAGAGGTAATAACATGGGACCTGATTACACAGCATTTAATTTGGACCTGACCTGACTCAGGTCGTGGGTCAGGTCTCGGCTCCAAGAAACTGAGTTGGGCCCATGAAAACCTTTATTTTTGATATCTCTCTATCTCTCTGTCTCTCTCTACCCGTGCCTGTGTATGTGTGTCTGTCTGTCAAGTCCTGCAGATGTATAGTCATTCACATAATATACAGCACACCATATAAAAGGGAATAATACGATCCTTCCACGGTGAACAGAGTTAAAAAGACCAAAGAAAGGCAGTTAAAACAATTCAAAACTCATATATAACAGTGCACATATTACATATATAAATATTACTAAACTACAGTTATTATACAGTATTGTGCCTAAGAGTAGTGATTGAGAAAGTTGCCGAGTTATTTTGTACAAACAATATGACAGCAATCTCAAACACCAGCCAGCTTGAAGGTGGTGCACATCGTATCCAAAGAACCTTGGTGATTTCCTAACAATAGCGGCTTTATTTATTTATTCAGTCATTTTTTTAGCATTATTTAATCTCTGTGGTGATTCTCTTTCTAAAAATAATGCTCTGTCAGCCATGACGCTTTGGCAATAACATGGTATAGGCACGGCTCATTAACAATGAGATTCTTTAAAGGATTGTTGATGCACTACAAACAGAAAATCATTTTTACACACCACACTATGTGCTTGTTAGCCACAGGTGTGTGTGCCAAGTTGTGTTTTTCTCAGTGTGGCATCCATTAGATCTGGACAATTTGCTATAGCCTTTGGACTAAAGGATTTCAAAGCCTTTGGGCTAAATAGAAGAGTTTGTGTACAGAATGTGTAAAAATATACACAAAACTATCCCTATAACAACCAGCTTTATAACAATACAAAATGCAGACAGATGAGCTGCCTCTTGTAATGTTCAATATGTGGTCATTTCAGCAAGAAATGACATTCTTCCATAATACTACACATTTCTACTTTATTGTACAGTACACAAAAAGCTATTACATAGAAAATACCTCTTTCAATCAATGGGTTACAGGCGCACATATTATGTTTGTTTTTTTAATATCCAATTTTTCCATGCAGTCGCTGTGTGCTTCTTTTAAATCCCACTTTGTGCATATGCAATTACAGATGTGAAACACAGCTGGGATTTCTGTATTTTGGAGTTGAAATTGTTGGCTGTTTCAAGCAGCAAACATACACATTTGCAAACATACATTTACATCAATTCAGCTGTCTCTCCACTGCTCATGTAATAATTGATTTTATTACTCATATAAGAGTCCTTCATCACCTATCTAAACAAATCGAGTCATTGCGTCATCTATCATCCATTTATCCATCTATCATCCATCATCTATCATCCATCTATCATCTATCATCCATCCATCCACCCATCATCCATCCATCCATCCATCCATCCATCCATCCATCCATCCATCCATCCAGCCAGCCATCCACCATCCATCCATCCATTATTCATCCATTCATCATCTATCCATCCATCCACCCATCATCTATCATCATCTATTCATCATCCATCCACCCATCATCTACTATATCCATCCATCCAGCCATTCACCCATCATCCATCTATCCATCTATTATTCATCCATTCGTCATCTATCCATCCATCCACCCATCATCTGTCATCATCTATCCATCATCTGTCCACCTATCATCTACTATATCCATCCATCCATCCATCCATCCATCCATCCATCCATCCATCCATCCATCTATCCATCCATCCACCCATCATCTATCCATCCATACATCCATCCATCCATCCACCTATCATCTATCATCCATCCATCATCTGTCCATCCATACATCCACCCATCATCTATCCATCCATTGTCATCATCCATCCATGCATCCACCCATCATCTATCATCCATCCATCCACCCATCATCCATCCATCCATCCATCCATCCATCCACCTATCATCAATCCATACATCCATCCACCTATCATCCATCCATCCATCCATCATCTATCCATTCTCTTTACCTGCTTAAGCTGTGCAGAGGGGATGCAAACGACTAAAAAGGTTTTCAAAATGTGTTTATGAAGGGAATCGCACAGCACGGTTTGCAGTAACAGTTTGTAAAAGTGGGATGCAGCAGCTCACATGGAGCAGCTCAGACAGCACTACAAATGTTTATATTGAGTCAGAACAGCAGAGGCTCATCCTGATTCATCATAAGCTTTTCAAATAGGAATAAAACCTTATCAGCCACCAACAGAATGAGTGAAACTGGCAGGAATATCCATGTGACGGGGAAAAGTCATGTAACGTGTTGACATGTTATTGATCTAACTGATCATTGTTTAGTCAGATTTTAGTTGTATTGCAAAATCTTATATATATGAACTAATTTGAGTGGAACCACTGTTTGAGTTGAGAGGAACCAAAAACAAAAAAATAAATAAACGAATTATATATATACCATATATATAATTTGTTTATTTATTAATATTTTGTAAGAAATGGCTTGGGAGTATTGCAGCAATCTGACTTACTGGCAGTTTAATTTGCAGAAACATTTCACATCTCATTATAAGAAAATGTTATTTCCTATAAAGTATTTAAAGTAGGTTTAATTATGCTTTTTTAAAATTTTTGTTATTGTTCATTTTTATAGTATAATATTGTAAGGGGTATGTGTTGAACATTGTCAAAGTTCTAACTCTTGAGGTTGCTTCCTTTAGAAATGCACTGAAAGCTATGTTTTTGATTCAACCTTTACTTCAGTAACATGTTGACATCAACACATTGATTTTACCTGCCTACACACCTGGTTGGTGATGCCAGCTCATATGTCACAGCTGACCAATCAGAACAGAGCAGCTTTTTGAGAAGGGGTCTTAAAGAGACAGCATCTTAAATAAACTTTTTCACTCACAGAGCATTTCCACCGACATGGAATGGGTTCCATTCTGGTTCACAGACCTAATTTGTAACTGTTCTGATCATTTTGACCTCATATAAATTGTCTCAGCTCTACAAAAAGTGGGTTACCGTCCAGAACCAGAAAATAGCAGAACCTGAAATGAAAACCGTGACATCACCATAAGTGTTATTCTACCTCAGCGAAAAGGAAGAACAATGGATAAGCCAACATGTGCTCAGTAATCCCTATGACATCCATAGTTGTCCAATGTAACTCTGTTCAAGTAAAACAGTTTATTAAGATAATTAAAGCTTGGGGATAAATTATGTGGACTGCCATCTTGCTTGTTTTTACTTAAGCTGTTACAAAAATTTTTTTTAATAAAAATTCCTCTCTTACTTCTTTTGGAGACACAATGGTTCCACTCCAAAATGCAAGACGGTTTGCTTGATGGCATCTTCATTCCAAGTATACTGAAGTGAACCAGTTTGTGGATCAGAGTGTTTTTGGTGGAAAAGCACTAGCATTGTGCACAGTGGGCTGCAAAACGGGAGAGATTAATTCATCTGTTCTTTGCACATTAAGTCATTGCTTCAAAATAAAGTCCTAACTGAAAACAAAAACATGGCAATGTGTGTATATCGTCTCCTTTATTCCTAATAAATTTTCTTATTATTCCAAGCACAAAATTACTATTTTGTGTTATTCAGATAAGCAAGAGTGAATCAAAAATATATTCAGTGTTATGAATGTGTTAATTTATGTATTTAACCAGCCTTCTCACTGCAAGCAGCCAACTTCTTAGCATGAAAATGTGCTTTTAAAACCTGCCAAATCAAGAAAGCGTTAATGATTTCAGAGTCCTTTTGTCTGTTTGGTTATCATTTCAACAGCCACACATCAGCAGCCATTTTACTCTATCACACAGATATCATTTAATTAAACAATAAAGTTAAGGCTTTGTGTCAGGTCAACACCAAACCGAGAGAGAGAGAGAGAGAGAGAGAGAGAGAGAGAGAGAGAAAAAAACAAAAACTGACGTACTTGTGGCAAAAATTGATTTAAGGTGGTTTAAATGAACAGAATGAATTAAATTGATTTGGCATCACAGATAAGTGAGAAGTGCTTTTGAGATTGTCAATTTTAATTTCACCCAAATGAGAAGTTAACAGTGTTAATGCATCATATTCTGTCTTTCACTGATTAGTGAATTTACAGAAACACAGCAGACATCTGGAAGGTGTGTGAAAGCTGTGACAAATGGAGTTGAATTAGTGCTTCAATTCCAGTAAATCTATTCAAATGAGGCAGAAAAGCAATTAAGAGTGATTCAGTGTGTGTAGAAACAATTTATTTACACAATCAAACTGTTTATTCTGGTATTGAGCATGGGCGTTTCTTTACCACTAAGCCTTATTTTCATCATTTCAGTACAGTAGAGTCACATTATGGTGGTTAACATTTCCACTAAGCTAACAGAGAACACAGGTTTAAATGCGAACTCACCTATATTTACATAGTCTTCTACTACAAACCATCATATTCGATCATATATCATCAGACAACAGCACATTTAGAGCAATTTGCTCTCTTCCTCGCTCTCTCTCAAGCACAAACACGCCAAGGAAACATTACTGTACAATTCAAACAAAAACCAATGAGCTCTGTTTCTGCTTCTGCTGCAATTTTTCCAAAAAGGTAAACACTTCATGCCGCAATTTTCAGTCTGTTCCCCAGTACCAATCAGTTCAATAATGTCAGTGCAGGTTTGTTTGCTGCAGAGGCCACAAACACTCTGCATTCCACAGCGTGAGCCTGTCTGAGTCACTGTTAACGATCGGTGCAGCTACAAAAACATTTTTTTTTTTTTTTTTTTTTAGGAATCTTTATATTCTACATGAGAGCACCAGTCTTTGCATCACGCTGGACTGTAGTTTACCAGGAGACTGAAGCCATTTTAAGAACCTTACACAGTACCTGCCAGTCAGATTATATACTGTACACACCAAAATGTTTGCAGCTAATCTTCAGAACTGACGTTGAGGAAGCTTTTGTGTTGTTTATCGCTAACATGATAAATATGTACTAAAAGAAAGCTGCATAAAACCTTAAATGTAAATGTGATTTAAGTCAAACATCCATTGATATACTTAATTGCACAGTTATGATTTCTTTAAATAATTACTTCACTTAAGTATTGAAAACCTATCTTAACTCTTCTGGCCGTCGGCTCATAGAACCATTATTATGTATGTCTATTGTGGCCATAATGTCCCAGATGTATAAAAATCTGAATCACTATTTATGATCAGTGTATCTTCCAAATCATTTTTTTAGGAATGACGGAAAGCATGATTCCTTGCTTCACTGATGGCTGAATATTTGTTAAACATCACAAATTACATTTACTTTGCTGAACTCATCTAAATTTTTAATTTGAAATAAATGAATGCAGCAAGTATTAGCAAGGTTGGCTTGTTGGTTAGTTTACCCATTAAGTGATAGGAACATAGGCCAGAATATAAAGTATCAAGGCAGCAAAAGTTTTGTTGAAGAAAGTTGTAAAATTCCAAATGCACCAATTACTTTGTGGTAAAAGAGTCAGAGCAGGAAAAAGAGAGTTTTGTTGGTGGCAGAACAATATTACAACAGATGAGAATGACATGTTGAGTTTCTCTGAGTAGTGTAAAGTCCTGAAATAAAAATACTTTTTTTTTTTTTTTTTTTTTTTTACAGTACTTACATAAGTATTGTTGTTAAGCATCTGTATTTGAGTATTTATAAAACAAGATATAAGCTTATTGCAGACTAAACATGAAACCTTACTGTCTTAAAGCAAAGAATGACTATGGGCCAGAATGACTGGGTGGGCGGGCCGAGCAATCTGATTGGGTGGCCCGGCCCCCCTCAGGCCTTTCATGTTTACTGAAATACTTGTATTTAAGACATAAGCTCCTCCAAATTTTCCCCGCTAATGATTCCTACCTTTCTATCTTTTTATTTATTTTTTATTTTATTTTATTTTATTTTATTTTATTTTATTTATTTTTGTGGATAAGCAATCTTTTTTTTTTTTTTTTTTTTTTNTTTTTTTTTTTTTTTTTTTGTCAAAGTTGTATATGCAACAACAACATAGGTGGTCTAATTGAGACATTTAACCATCTTGGACAAACAAGTTTGGATTTGTTTTACAAATGGATGGGCTCTGTGCTGCCTTCAGCTTGTGAAACTTGTGCTCGTCAGTTTAAGCTGCTGCACACAAACCATGCTAGCCTCATGTGATGCATGGAGGGTATTTCTGGTGAAGACTGTTTTTTATCTGTTTTGTTACTTCAAGCATCAGAGGGAAAGTGAATAAGTGAATCAGTCCTGAAAACATCAGCAGGTACATGCAAAAGCTGGAGTCTGAGTTCACTGTTAGATTTCAAGAGTCTCAATCAATCAATCCAATTTTATTGTCTTCATGAGGCAATTTAGTTTGTAGACAGCAGCAATACCACAAAACAGTTAATATCAAACAAGACATATCAAACAAGACTTGTTAATATCAAACAAGACATAATACAAATCTTACAGTGAGGTATTTATAAATAATAGTTGCTGGATAAAGGATTGCTTGTATCTTTCAGTACACACTGCTGAAGCAAAGACAGGCAGCAGGTCCATGCTGGTGCTTAATGTATGAAGTCTGTTTGCAATGGTAGCATCATGCTGTCAATGCAAACAAAATACTTCCTGCCAGTGTTGAGTCTGTAAAAATCATTGTGCAGAATGTAATGATGAACCTTGTTATTTCCTTCAGCTAACTCCTACTGGCTGATGGCCATAACCTCTCTGACCTCTCTGCTGTGTTCCCATAGTAGTCATTATTCACAGTCTGACAAATAATCAACAAATGTGACTTTTTATGTATGTATGTATATATATATATATGAAGAAGGGAACCTATTTCAACCTATTTATATGTTTCTGTCAAACAGAGGATGAAATCACACTTCAGACAGATCTTTTTTTTTCTTTTTTTTATCCCTAATCGATTATGTACTCATTTTTTGAACTTTACTTGTTTCATATTACCAAAATAAAACTCAGGTTGTAAACGAAAAAGAATATTGCTTTAATGTGTAAATTGAGGCTGCACAAAGTCAGCAGCAAAATAAAGGCAAGAAAACATGATTACAGGAACTGGAAAACAATATTTTAGCACAATTTTTAATCACAGATGAAAGCAAAGGCTCAGTGGGAGAGAAGCAAAATGGCTGCAGGAACGAGGTCCTGAGCCTTTGAAGCGATGCATTCAGATCAGTGCTGTCACTGTCATAATTACCTATAAACACCTACAGTAAAACTGTCTGTGTGTTGTGTTTCTTTAAAAGCCTCATAGGTTCACGTGACAGGATTCTGCTTTGAAATGCTGTTAATAAAAGCTTTTTAGGATGATCTGTTGGTCTGTGTGGGGTCCTGCTGTTACTGCTGAGCTCTCATTTTCCTCTGAATGATGATGAAGCAGCTTCCTTCAAGAGAACTCCACATCAAGACAATTTAGTAAAACTTTCACTTAAGTTTTCCCAACGCTCGTGGCCTTTTGTGTTTTAGCCCAATTTAGTTTTTTTATTTTAGTCTTCCTCCAACAAAAATTTTGACTGTCAAACTCTCTTTACTCAGGGCGAACAACATTGGGAGTACCCTTTAAATGACAGGTTTGTTTATGTCTGCAGTATAATTTTAAGTATTTACTGTCATAAATAAACTGATATGATAGACTGAATTGTGTGCATTTGTGCCAAAAGAAACAATGATGACTCTGGGGGCCCACTCACCTTTCAGGGTACCTTATGCAGTTTAGTCCGCCCTGAAACTCCATTAATCTCAGAATGTGGAAATCATTCTGATTATTCACTCATGTTTTGCAATAAAGCAAAGTCGTGATAATTTGTGATAATTAACCATTAATTGTGTTAATAATAGCATCTCAAATGCTACACTGGCTGGTAGACGAGGTATAAATGAAATCGTACCGGGGCACAGCAGCCACTCTATTAAACTGGTCCAAACACGGATTGACTTATGTACTATATAATATTTTAATTTCAGATAACTCCCAAAGCCTCGGTAACTCCGGTAACTTCGGAAAGCATTTTCGCACAGAATGAGGATAGTGGATTTTGGTCCAAAATTTTAACAGTTTAGTCGTCATAGAAAGGGAAGACTTTAGGGTTAGTACAAAGAGGAGAACAGATTATAGGAATGGATATCATTGCAGCATATGAGCAGAGAGTATTACATCCAGAGACTTAAAAAAAGCCTATCTTAAATACAACAACTCTGTACTATGGTTAAATTATACAGGAGCCTCTTTAATTTCTGTGCTGAACACTGAAGTTATGGTTTATCTAAAATCCTGTTCTGATAGCTGATTGATCCCTATGACTAAGACACCCTGGATTACAAAAATAAATGTGTATATATAGTATGTGTGTCCACTTTGAAATGGCCAATGGAAATTTGGTAACTTTGTAACCAAACCCTGCCAAGTCATTACAGGACAGGTCACATTTGCTTAAACCCTGAAATAAGACTGGAGGACAGAGTTCCACTTCCCACTTCATTTCCTATCACATTGTTCTGAATGAAAGGCACTACACTGTGGCAAAGCTCATTACTATCACCTCCAGTGACACTTATCATGGCAGGAATCAGTCTCCATAGCATCGACCATTCCAGCGATTATCACAGCGAGGGGCTGCTGGTTAGCACATCATGCAGGGTGTCAGGTGGAGAACAAGATTCATATTCCATCCGCAAATCAAGATGTCACTAAACCAGCAGCTGTCATTATCAGTCAGCGTGCTAAAGTTAATTGCCTGAGAACAGCGGGCTCCCTGCGTAATGAGAGGAGGCTGTAGGGGGCCACATGGAGATCCAGGTCATGTGGTCAGGCAGAGGTAAGCCTATTAAAAAAAAAAAAAAAAACACTAATGGGGTGGCAGGGTGTTGATTCATGCATTTTTCACAGAGACATTGTAGATGTGTCAACATGTATGTGGCTGTTTTTTGTATATATTTGTGTGTCTGTATATTTTCTTTTTCATGCACTCACTTCCAAACCATTCTTTTTTTTCTCTCTCTCTTAGAAATTCTCTTCAAATAAGAGACATGGGGGGCAATTCAATACACCGGTAATGGGACAACAATGCTTTATAGGGGAAGTTTCCCGAATGAGCCTTAGTTACCATATCTCTTTATGAAAAATCCCAATATCTAAACATAAAATGAAGAATTCCTTGTTTAAGAGTACTCATTTGATTTAAAAGACCATATAATGCTTTTATTTTTAAAATTAATTATTATTATTTATTATGTGTTGAACATTATCAAAGTTGTCAAAGTTGCAAATCTAGAAGTTCACATTTACAGAAATGCATCCAATAAGCCAAACCCATAGGTCCTGAACTACCATCAAAGCTTCATTTTGATTGGTCCTTTACTTCTGTAATATAATAATGGCAACATAACACATCCCTAGACACACCCACAAAGCACGAGGCTAGTGAACAAGTATTTGGCCAGCATCCATGTTTTACACTCAGTGGGTGTTGCTGGCTCATTTCAATTCTTAGGAGAACTGCTCAAAAATGAGAAATTTACAAATCGCATGTCTGTGCAAAGGAATTTGGAAATTAATTACTCCAAAATTCTCCAGTAAAAATTGTTCATAATATGTGTGCATATACTGTAGTTCTGGAAGTGCTGAATCCAACCATGAAATATTTATTAATTACTTATGTAAATGTACATTTTTATGGCTAATCAAAAATGAGAAATTTTCCAATTGCATGACTGCGCAAGGGACTTTGGAAATTGTTTGTGCAAGGGACAGACATTGCCAATCGGATATCCGAGCAAGACAAATATGAATCTTACAGTAAAAAAAATTGTAAGATTTTTTACTGTAAAAATTCTACAGTAAAAATTTTTCATAATGTGTGTGCATAGTCCTGGAAGTGCTGAAACTGACCATGAAAGATTTATTTCACACCTACACTGACCCAAAGTCAGGGTGAAGCACAGACGGAAGTCGATGAGCTGAGTGGTGGAGAGTCACAGCCATGTCTTATCCAAATGCCACTGAAATGTAGAAGCACAAAGCCTGACAGCACTTGGTCCTTGTATAAGTGAGAAGGTATTCATTTTTATTAATCAGTGGGCTGACACATTGCACTGTTTATCTCTGTGTCATTTAGTGTTGTGCTTCATTTGGAGTTTCTCCAAGATATCCTTCAACCACAAGTTGAGTTAATTAGAAAAGCTTTGCATTGCTAATTCAAAGCAGCTCCTTTCATGCCACAGTAATGTGAAATCTCAGAAAGGCAGAGTGTGTTTTCATGTTATTTTTAACTACCCATGAAACTTTAAATCCTTTTTCATCTTTCTTTTTGTATAATATTTTCTATGAATTATTATTTTTCTAAATTGTTAGACACAAAAAATAAAGCAAGAGAAACAACTATAATACACATACCTTTGTTTTTTTTATTTATCTCTGTAGCTATTAATGTGCTAGTAAAAACTAGTAATGCTAGTAAATCAGCATCAGCTCAGCTACACGTTAGTAGCTTTTGCATGTTTCTGCCATATTTGTTACTGCACACCAATTCCCTGAATGTGCCCCTGTCTAAACATGTAAGTTTGAGCTTGCCAGGTCCAGATCCTTATCCAGATCTGGACCAAATTGCTCCTATTTACTGTCTATCATGAGATCAAGATGTGCGATTTTCTTATTTTAAAGAAATTGACAATATGTACAGAAAATGGATGGATGGATCTCTCTCTCTCTCTCTCTCTCTCTCTCTCTCTCTATAGATATAGATATATACTTGCTTTCACTCCTAGCATCCTTTGAAGTGAGATGGAGCTCTGACAGAATGGCTGTCAGCCAGCTGCACTGACAGACTCAAGCACCGGCTGATTGAACGCTGCCTGGATGAAGCTATTTTGTGAAGAGTAAATCAGGCTTCAGTCCTTTGGGAGGAACTGTGCATGTGTGGATTGTTGTGAAGGATGAATTCAGTACGGACTGATTAAACAACACCTTCAACCATGAAGAAGTTTTCTCAGCAGGAACTACAACATGTAGTACTTACTTAGTATTATTTTGCCGCAAATGCATCGATTTGCAATGTACATTTTTTAAAAGGGCTTGTTTTGTTATTTTCCCCTCACTTCAATGTTGTAATATGCTGTAATAGGCAGTATGAAAATCAGAATCAGATTTGTTTTGCAAAGTATGCACAAGGAACTTGACGATGGTGCAGTTAGCGCTGAATGTACTGACATAAAACAGCAAGCAATATCTCTGCCAAGGTTAGGGATGCAAGGTTGGAAGATCAGGGTATTGATCTTCTAAGTTATATATGAGGGTGTTTAGTAATAAATAATAAATACAGAAAAATAAACACTGTATGTGGGATAGTGTATGGGAAATAGTTACTGACAATGTACAGGCAGTAACACAATATACACGTATTATTAAACCGTAAGCAGGCTTGTAAACTCTTTGAATATAAAAAGACAGAAAAAAGATTTCTGTCTGTTGATTATGTACAGGTAGGTATGCAGTATGTACAGTTATTGATCAGTAATAATTGTATTGTCAATTGTAATAATTGTAGTGTATTGTAATTATATTAATATAAACACTAATTAACCTAATTAATTAATTAATTAATTAACCACTAATTAACCTAACCTAATTAATTACTAATTAATTGTATTGCATTGTAATTGTATTATTATAACCACTAATTAATTAATTGTATTATCATAACCACTAATATGTTGAGTATTGTCAAGTAGAAATGCATCCAGAAGACAAACACATAGGTCCTGATCTCTCCTGAAGCCTTAATTTTGGAATAGTCCTTTACTTCCACAACACATTGTTGTCAACGTGTTTAACACATTTTTAGACACACCCACAAAGTAGGGGGGTGAGTGTTTGGGCAGCATTCCCTGATTTTTGTCTGCTCAGGCTTTATGAAGGAGGTCAATCAGAGCAGACTGGGCTTTGGGGGAGGGAGGCTTGAATAGACAGTACCTAAAACTTCCTGTTGCCTCTCAGTATGCACAGCAGTGCTGCAACAATAAAGAAAAGAAGTGGATCAATGTGCTTTTTGTTGAAAATTTGATGAAAATAAAGTAAAAAAAAAAAAAAAANAAAAAAAAAAAAAAAGAAAAAAGAAATGAAACAATAACTTGGAAACCTATATATGCAACCTTCAAACTTCAAGAGTGCTGAAAGAAGCTAACTCCCCTAATATACAAAAAATAAAAAGTCACTTGACATTTAAAAATTCTTGAAACAACTTGATTTGCATTGTAAAAGGCAGAATTTCTTGCATTGTTTGCATATTTTCAGATTTTTTTTTCTCTCAAAGTGACTTAAGACTTTATTACGTTACATAAATATTTTTCCAGAACAAGGAGAAAAAGATGAACCTGTGACACTGCAGGATACTGTACATCATCAAAGTTACACACACACACACACACACACTACAAATGGATCTGGAGAGAAATTTAAGTCATAAAATGTGCTGCATTGGAATAAAAGTGGAATTAATGTACATCTGTGAAAGACTGCTGCCATTTGTTACAACTTAATCATGAAAAACATCATTTTCAGCAGAAAAATGAATAAGTAACTTATATATTGACTTGCAAAGATGAGCATAGATAGCTTGTTATACCTCAGCTCTGGCTCTCGTGTATATTCTCACTGGGCTGCGGTCATGAGCAGCTGAATAATAATGGAGTCAGGCAGAAAAAGAAACCTGGTAATGAGCTTTGTCAAAATGACAGACAGCTGTAATATCTCGTCTTTATTAGATTTCCTTGTCCATCTTCTGTTCAGTGCTTGTCGATCAGACTGGTGCAGAGACCAACCCTGCTCTCTGGGATTGCGTTGTTCAGCTGTCCTGGGAAACATGCTTAGCCTTACATCCATCAGAATCATGGCGGTTGCTCAGAAATGATTTGATAACACTGATAACTATAAATATGTTTGCAGCTTCCAAGCGAGACAAGTGTAATTACATATTTTTACAGAATAACATCCACCTGTAGAGTAAATAGGGACACGCAGTCATCAAATCAAACAGATTACAGTGTTTTTATCATCAAACTGATATGTGGGCCTTACATCTTTTCCAAAAGAACAAGAGTGGCAAAGCAGTAGCACAATGTTCCATCATACAGGACAACAAAGGGATTTTTAATCCCACCGTGGGAGGCAGAGATCTTGCCCATAACTCAGTCGGGGATATGATATGAGTCTGCTGCACACCAAGGCTGAAAGAGTCCTAACAAGAAGAGGGGGCACAGACATTAAAAAATAAAGTCCTCTCACAAGAGAAGAGGACAGTCTTGGTGACAAGGAGGGAGGTAAGGGGAGCTTGATGGATGATAATTTTGTTTTCACAAAGTCTACTTAAATGTCATAAGGGAAGGCTGCAATATTCTTTTATTAATAACTGGAGCACTGCATGTATCTGCAAATCAGTGTGATAAACGGAGGATAGTTGTGGCAAGAAGTAGAAAAAGGAAGGAAGAGGGTAAGGAGGAAGAAGATAAACAACAGATCAGTAAATTATGATGTCACAGCCAATCAGGTTGACTAAGAGGACTTTTTATTTGTGGTAACATCTTCCTTAAAGGACAATGCTGGTGATTTTGCATGTTGAGTCCAATATATGCAACTCGCGTACATGTTACATTATTGACAACCAATTCCTAAAATATACTACTTTGGTGGTAAATTTTAGAATGTTGTTCCCTCTATCTTCCCTGTCTTTCAAGTAACAGATAGGTGTTGGATAGCCTTTTCCTTCAATAAATAAAATGATCATTTAAAAACTGTATTTTGTGTTTGTTCAAGCTGTCTTTGTCTTATATATTAGTTTGTAGATCTGACACAATTAAGTGTGACAAATATGCAAAAATAGAAGAAATTAGGAAGGGGCAAATACTGTTACCTTTTTAAGAATTTATTTTGTGGCAAGTACTGTCAGGACGGCTCCAGGACGCTCTTAGTTTTCTTATTGTCTTTGCTTTTATTTTCACCTTG
>VXCM01005761.1:0-31311 GCA_014773175.1 Lucifuga dentata
AGACAAGAAGCGCTACATTTAACATAGACAAGAAGTGCTACATTTAACATAGTGCATGTAGACAAGAAGCACTACATTTAACATAGTGCATGTAGACAAGAAGTGCTACATTTAACCTAGTGCACGTAGACAAGAAGCACTACATTTAACATTGACAAGAAGCGCTACATTTAACATAGACAAAAAGTGCTACATTTAACATGGCACAAGTAGACAAGAAGTGCTACATTTAACATAGTGCATGTAGACAAGAAGCACTACATTTAACATATTGCATGTAGACAAGAAGTGCTACATTTAACATAGTGCATGTAGAGAAGAAGTGCTACATTTAACATAGTGCATGTAGACAAGAAGTGCTACATTTAACATAGTGCATGTAGACAAGAAGTGCTACATTTAACATAGTGCATGTAGACAAGAAGCGCTAGATTTAGCATAGCGCACGTAAACAAGAAGTGCTAGATTTAACATAGCGCACGTAGAGAAGAAGCGCTACAGTTAACATAGCGCATGTAGACAAGAAGTGCTACATTTAACATAGCGCATGTAGACAAGAAGCGCTACAGTTAACATAGTGCACGTAGACAAGCGTTACATTTAATATGGCGCACGTAGACAAGAAGCGCTAGATTTAACATAGCACATGTAGACAAGAAGCGCTAGATTTAACATAGCACATGTAGACAAGAAGCGCTAGATTTAACATAGTGCATGTAGACAAGAAGTGCTACATTTAACATAGTGACCTAGAGAAGTGAAGGAGGTGTGTGGATGGTCCAACATGTGTTGCTGTAGACATGAAGTGTAAACAGGAAGTGTTATATTTAATATAGTGTACGTAGACAAGAAGCGCTACATTTAACATAGACAAGAAGCGCTACATTTAACATAGACAAGAAGTGCTACATTTAACACAGCACACATAGATAAGAAGTGCTACATTTAACATAGCACACATAGACAAGAAGTGCAGTACAAGACAAAGAGCTTAGCCAGAGCTGATGTGCATCAAGGACACAGACATATTTTGAGAGGACATTTTCTATGCAGCAGCAGTGCTGAGCAGCTTTCAGATATGATTCATCCTCAGTGCCTCCATCTACCCAACAAAAGATTTATGCTATTTACATACTTCTAAAACAAAACGAAAGTCTGAATTAGATAATAAACTGATTTTTGTAAAACTTGAGATTTCTCATCAATTTCTCATGTTGTGTAAAATAGTCATTCAGCTGCTGCATGTTAGGAACCTATGATATTTATAGAAGCTTTTTAGACATGTTTTACTGATGTTTCTGTGCTGTTTTAAAGGGTCCTACATGCCTTTTAAACACAGGCTCTCTACCCTCTATTCTCATCTGTTTCTTCCCCATGTAATGATGCAGAAAGGGACCCTAAAGCAGATCCAAGAGCAGATAAAAAGTCATTTTTTTACTGACGATCTGACAAGAAAACTAACTGTCAGAATGAAGCAGTGAAAGCTTAAAGCAGCAGACTGGATGGAGGAAGATGAGCTTTTACCCTCAGACAATAAGACTCCTCAACAGCAACACATGATGGACCATCCACACATCTCCTTCACTTCTCTAGGTCACTCCTCTCTATTTCTCACACATCTCTCCCTCTCGCACTTACACTCACCACACACACACACACACACACACACACACACACACACACACACACACACACACACACAAGGTCAGTCATCTGTAGTTGCTTTGCACTATGTACAGTGCTACTTTTGCACATATTTATAAATACTCGTCCATACATTCTCCTGTTGGTTCTGGTTGTAAATAGACTACATACTATACACCTCAAATTCTCAATTTTTGCTCTTATTGCCTATCCTTATTTTATGCTGTTTTAGTTTTATTTTTTACTAAGAAGCACAGTTGGGGTCAGGGAACATGCTAGAAAAAGCATTTCACTGCTGTTGTACTTGCATGGCTGCACGTGACAAATAAATTTTGAAACTTGAAAACTTGAAACGTGGATGCAGCCAGGAGGCGGGCTGGCCTGGATGCTCTTCTGGGTTGCTAACCATGACCAGAGAATAAGAGGCAGACAGTCTAAAGGGGCAAGGCATGAAATCAGCAGTCACACTCCTAAAAAGGATAAGAACCACTGAACTAAGAAACATTAATGCTCCATACAAGCAGATTTACTGTATCACCGGTAGAGGGAAACTTTGGTGAGAAGCACGGCGGTTCTGTGCTGCTATATGTTGGTAAAAGTATTACTGCTGTTGACAGGAACAGAATGAATAAATTAATTTTAAAAGCTGCCCCAATAAATGGCATGAAACATGATCAATTAGAAACAGTATAGGAGCAAAGAACAAAGGTCAGATCATATAGTAATGTATGTCACCCTCCTTTTCTGAATGTTTTGTGGCCTGAAAAGTGTTTTCACAGTGAAAGCTTTAACATGTGTTGATGCTCTGCTGAGCAACTTAGAAGATCCTTTGTGCCTCAGTTGTGAAACCTTTGAATAAGTGACATGGGATATTGGATGTATTTTAGATACTCTGGAGTTTTTACTCCTTTGTACTATTTATTTATTAACTTTGTCACTGATCTGTTTTTCTACTGTATAATTTGTTTTTTAATTGTAGCACTTGGTTATTTTCTACTGCTGATTTTTTTTTTTTTTTTTTTTTTTTTTTAATACTGGGAGATGTATTTTATATTGTTTTTATTTGTGGTTCTTATAGAGTATGCACAGTATTTATTTGTACATATTCTCTTTAGCATATGTGGGCCATTGAACAATTTTTGACTGGATGCGCAAAGTCCTTTTATGTACAGATGAGAAACTAATTTTCCTACTGAGGAATATTTAAGTTAAAGTCAAGTTAAAATCAAAAAGGCATGCCTCCATGTGATTCTGTTTCCATTCAAGACATTAAACAAAAATTATGTATATTGGCTGAAATTCGTCAGTTGTTGGAATACAACTCTACAGCAACCAGCCACAACACCAGAGGTGTAGTGGTGCAGGTATACGGCGTATACCACCTCTAAAATAGTGGCTTTACCATAAGTGTTACATATATGCAGGTATATGGTTTGTGGCATTTACACTGGGGGGCTTTGCTTTCGTTCCCTGATTATCGTCTTTAAGGCATTACTTCCTCCCAAGAAAAAGGAGTACTGTGCTGAAACAGCACCAAGCCTGGGGAGCAGAACAGTGTGTGTGTGTGTGTGTGTGTGTAGTCCTGTGGACTAAATGTCTTTTTCTCAGATTATAGTGGCACAGCTCTTGGATGCTCTCAGAGATCCATTCAAAAGGAGTCATTCAGCAGGACCTCAAAGCAGAAAATATTCTGGCTCAACAGGAAGTGATGGCTAGGGTGATTGACTTTGGCACCAGGAACACAGAGGTCTCAGTTGCTCTTCTTACATTATTCACAATTTTACCTCAGTCTCTGATGTAAAGATTTCTCTGTGTGCCAGGGGTGGGAGGGAGGTCAGTCGTTAATTATGCTACATAAGTTAGTTGCCTTTAGAATCAGCACTGAGATAATCTACATGAGAACCATGCTCAACAACAGGCTGTCTTCACCTAACACACACACACACACATGCTCTGTCACACACCCACACACACACGCTCATTCACGCATGCACACACACTAATGGATAAGCAGGGGAGTTTGGCCTTTAGAGCTCTTCTATCTTTGATCTCTCTCATCTGTAATATTTCTCTTTCTCTGTATGACTCATCCTCTTCTCTCTCTTCTCTCATCTCTCTCACTGCTTTTCTTTACATCTGTACTGCTATATTTCCTCTTTTCTTTGAGTATATAGAGAATTTCTCTATAAGTAAAATGCTAATAATAATAATTATTATTATTAGCTGCACCACTCAAGTAGTCGGTCTGTTCATGGTTCAGCTGACGAGGTTAAAATCCACAATGTTTTGTCAGAATCAGCAGCAAGATGAAGATAATTACTGTCTGAAAGCTTTCTAGAAGAAATACCCTGTCGGACGCTTGGATTCTTCAGCCACTGTGTAACTATAGCGTCATTCAGCATCATACACACAATATAATTAGTTTATCATAACATATATTCATCATGCTCACATTTTTTTAAAATAATTTTATATTCAGGGAATCAGCGGAAGATTCCTGCTGAACATTTTGGAAATGCACACTTATGAAGTGCATCATACCTTCAGTGAAAATACATTTGTGAGTCTTCATCATCTACACACACACACACACACACACACACACACACACACACACACAGAGAGAGAGAGAGAAAGAGAGAGAGACTTCCAGAAACACACACTTGTCGCTCTTGCAGTGTTCGTTTGGGGACTCAGTTATTCTAATCAGATTACTCCTTCACACCCTCCACATGCTGACACAATGATCAGTTGCCAGGCAACCAGTTTATTTAATGTCATTGCAACAACAGTGGCGTGTCCACAATTACAGCCTGGCTCTCTGAGGGGCTGAGTACATTTTGTGCATATGAATAAAGTGCTACAGTATATGTGTGATACCACACCTTCTCATGTAAGACTAAAAGTCTGTTTGAAGGGGACATTATATTTGTCAAAACTTGAGGTGGACATCTATAGTGTCACTATTACTAGTGTCAAATCAGTTTGCATCACTGTTGACGCAAAAGAAATGGTTGTAAATGAGTTTAAATACTCAGGTGTTTCTTGTCTCTTGTCCTCAACTAAAGTTTGATATACATATAAAGAAGTTAAAACCAGTCAGAACTGTTTCAGGCTGATAAGGTGGTGTTTCTCCTTTAATGCAGCTCATTTCTACCTGCATGTCATGATTTTTCCACGTCTGTCTTATTGTAGTACTGCCTGGGACCAGGCCTCTGAACCAGTAGTCAGGTCTTTATCATCATTACTAACAGGCTTTGAAAATTTTAGATCACAAACCACTAAAATGGCACCACTGCAAAATTATACAAAAATATAATTTGCTGAATTTTTAACAATTTTATAATTTTTTCATTTTTAAAACTTGTTTTTAAGTGTTTAAACGGGCTGGCTGCAGAAACGGTGTCTCAGCTCATTAAGCAGAGAGATTATAGCAGGAATATGACAAAAGGAGTAACGAGCAGAACTGTAGAGTCCCAATGAGCAGAACAACTTTAGGTCAGTCATCCTTTTCAGTAACAGGAACACGTATGAACTCTTTACCAGCAGAAATCACGTCTCAGACAGGCCTGAAGGGGTTTAATTCAAAAATCAAACTCTGGCTGAAGCAGCAACAGAGATGTGAGCATTAATGAGGTCACATGATCACACAAACACANCAAACTCTGGCTGAAGCAGCAACAGAGATGTGAGCATTAATGAGGTCACATGATCACACAAACACAGTTTTTATGTAAATATGATTCTCTGTTTTAATCTGTACTTTGTATGAATTGTATAATTTGTTTTTTTTATTGTATAAAATATTTTATTGTATCTAAAAGCCTGGCCAGGGACAAGTACTGCAAATTAGCTCAGCAAGACGTCTTATAATACATTGCATTTTTCCCACATTTGTCTGTGGCAATGTTGAATGTATTTGTCTCTGTTAAATAAACAATAAATAAATAAATAGATAGAAATCAATTAACTAAGACAAAGCCATAGAACCTGAACTGCCCTGACTGTGTCGTAGTTTCTTTTACATTTAACATGTTTAATGGTTTTAAATAGCAGATATCCGATGAGCGTCTTAACGTCAAACAAACTTTGTCGTAGTTCAGCATCAACCACACGCAACGACCTCTGCTTCTAGATCAATCAATAGATCAATAGTTCCATAGATTAGCTCTTAGTTGCTTTGACTAGTGAGAATCATGTTCACACCACAAACAAACCACTCCAGAGTTTGTTTGGGACCGGACAGACCTGCTCCTCTCAGCAGTCTCGCTGTGGTCATTTTGACCTGTCCACAAGAAGCCGCCAGCTTCAGCCAATAACAATTTGAGAAAGTGCCTTGAATTCTCATGAACAGATGAAATTTATGGAGCAGATTTCTGTTCTGATGTGATGATGAACAGCAACATTTCTGCATTGTGGGGTGTAATGAACATTTGCAGCCTCTAGGGTCCGTCAGCCGCACAAAGAGTAGAAATTTGAACCATGACCCTACCATCCATTTTGCATGTTTGAGCCTAATATGTTCAATTTTCTTACATGTAACGTTACTGACAATCATTTCCCAAAGCATACTACTGGAACGGGGAATTAAAAATGTTTTTCCTACCTTCCAGACCTCCACTGGTTTCAGTTCATTCTGGTATGCTATTGTTGATACTTGAAACATTCTTGGGATAGGTAATCCATCATCACCAACAAGAAGTATATTCAGGTTTTTTTTTTTTAGAAGTTATGTAATTTTAGTGTTTAAGCTCAATAAAAAGCGTGGAGTGAATGTATGCCTCCACCGGGGAATATAGTCCCAAAAGAAGACCTGCGTTTATGGAAAAATTTAAAGGACCGTGACTTCATAAGGCTGTGTAACTATTAGCAGGAGAAACATGGATTTTTAAGGTGGGTGTATCACTTGAATATTTGATTTTGAAAGATTAAGAGATTTAGCAAAATATCAGGAAAGCTGAAATACAGTTTTATCCTTTGAGAAATGATTGTCAGTAATGTAACGTATGAAAATTGAGTTTATTTGCTCAAACATGCACAATGGGTGGCGTTAAGCAGCAGCAGCAGCATTGAGTCTGTTAGATTTGGTGTTGTGTCAGAGTGACACACACAGGAGGAGTGACGGAGCTCCACAGTGTGTTTGGTGTGAGCCGTGCATTAGCAGTGGTTTGTGTTTGTGGTGAACTTAGAGCCTTACAAGCCGACCATGGAATGCAGCTGTGGTGCCGTGAAGTCAGAATAACCCAGCAGAAAGAGTCTCTAATGCCACTTAACGGGACACACGGGTGTGTCTGCTGGACGTGTGTGTTCCGTGGGAGCTGTGGAGGGCTGCTGACTCGTGGGTTTTTGTGGTAAAGGGGCATTAGTAAATTGGGGAAAAGCATTAGTGAACAGTTAGAACTTAACAGAGAGATACAAAACGGCGCTGGATCTGCGGTCTGCTTCCATTAACGTGTCTGCATGGGGAGAGATAAGTTATGAAGCTGGTTAGTGTGTGTGTGTGTGTGTGTGTGTGTGTTAGGACACTGGAGGGGCTAAAATCTAAGTGTGTGTGTGTATGGGTGTGGTGTATATTCTGAGGTTTAAGCAGGAATCCCTGGATCACTACAACAACATAATTTGTTCTGTTGTGTTGTAAACCATAATGCGAGGAGGAAACGTCTCGTATTGACATCTTAGAAGATAAAAGGACCACAGCTAATCACATTCACCAGGACTGGATTACACCTGCATCTGCATTTTTGTCAAGTTCCACAAAAATGACCTTCCATTATAGTTAAATTAGCCCAAAACTGCCTGCTGTGAAATTTGAAAATCAGCAAGAAACTGTAGACATTAATGGTTAGAAATTAGAGCACAGTTTTCCATTAGTGCATTCAGATACGATAACCTCTATTAGAAAAGTGGAACATTAAGTTGTTTTTATTGTCAAAAATGGCTGAGTCATATTCAAGGAAATGACTGATGTTTCTGTTCATAGCCTTAAATTTACAGTTCAGTACAACTTCAAGCTGTTAACAACCTTTAAACACTAATCACTAGGGTGTAAATTGTCATCTCCATGGTGATTTGATTCGATTCCGATTATTTAAGGAATGATTCGATGCATCAGGAATCTTTCATTTCTACCTCGATTTGATTCGACTATTTGATTCGATTATTATCTGAATTGAAAACTTTTTAAATCATTGAAACATTTTTAGAAATATGACCATGGGAACTAAATTACACACTACTAATGGAATACAAACAATATTTAAAACTCCAAAGTAGAATATCAGAACCTTAACTTTTATTGTTAAAGACAGCCAGTATGAATAGTCAAAAATGCCAACTACTAAACTGTACAAGAAAACATGAATATTTAATATTTAACACCGTTGTAAATCAGCATCTAATTGAAGATTACATTTATTTAGGAAAGACCTAAACATATCAGGAAGTCTTTAATTTTCAGCACGATTGGATTTGATTATTTTGATTTGATTAGGGGCAGCATGGTGGCCCAGTGGTTAGCACTGTTGCCTCACAGCAAGAAGGTCCTTTCTGTGTGGAGTTAGCATGTTCTCCCCGTGTCTGCGTGGGTTCCCTCCGGGTGCTCCGGCTTCCTCCCACCTCCAAAGACATGCAGGTCAGGTGAAGTGGAAACTCTAAATTGCCCGTAGGTGTGAATGAGTTTGTCTCTGTGTCAGTCCTGTGATAGACTGGTGATCTGTCCAGGGTGAATCCTGCCTCTCACCCTATGACCTCTGGGATAGGCTCCAGCCCCCCATGACCCTCAACAGGACAAACGGGTTTAGAAAATGGATGGATGATTTGATTAGTATGATTTTGATTTGATTATTTTTTTTCTTAATTTTTACTTTACTGAACATGCTTTGTGTCACCTGATGGACTCTCCCTCATATAACGATTACTATTCTGTGAACCGCAGAATCTTATTAATTCCATCATTTAAAGGTATTATTCACATTATTGCCTGAATAGAGACAAGTAATCGGAGTACATGTGATGTCTCTGACTGATCGCTGAAGTTTAGCTAAACTTCAGCTGTTTAGCTAAACTTCAGCACATTTAGCTACACTTCAGTGTGCTTAGCTAAACATCAGCGCATTTAGCTAAACTTCAGCATGTTTAGCTAAACTTCAGAGTGTTTAGCTAAACATTAGCATGTTTAGCTAAAATTCAGCACCTTTACTAAACTTAAGTGTATTTAGCTAAACCTCTGCGTATTTAGCTAAACATCAGCACAATTAGCTAAACTTCAGCATGTTCAGCTAAACTTGAGCACGTTTAACTAAACTTTCAGCGTTTTTAGCTAACTTCAGCATGTTTAGCTAAACTTTAGCGTGTTTGGCTAAACTTTAGTGTGAGAAGAGTCCAACCTCAAACATTTCCCACCAAACAGTCTCCATCCAGCAGCAGAGATTTGGGTATTTTCCAGCGTTTTCTCTGATCATGTCTTTAGAAAATGTCTCTGTAGCTGACGTTAGAATTCAGCAGCATCGCTCATCACTTTGTTTCCATTGAAGGAGCTGTAGCACGCCGTGCGGGAGCAACGCGAAAGTACCGGTATGTCTTAAAGAGGAATGCGCTTCAAGGAGGATTATTTAATTTTGCGCAAAATAATTGATTATAATCAATTATTAACGTGTTTGATCGATGCAGTTGAATCGCTACCTTAATAATCAATGCATCCTGATGCATTGATGCATCTTTACACCCCCCCCCAGCAATCACTGTTGTAGTTTCTTGAGCTTATCTCTGCTGACATAGACAGGCAATAATTAATGATTTTCATGGTTTCTTTGTCTATAATAATGCATACCAAACTTCTATCACCACAGCTTTGCAGGCAGAAACATAATGGTTTATAATGGTAAAGAAGTCATGTGATGAGCAGCCCTGTGCAGGCTCTAATCAAAATCATAACTAATAGATCAATCAGACATCATGAGCTTAAACGGTTAAGAGTTCTCCAAGGAGCCTTCAGCTATTGTCGCTATGGATCATTAGCTCTGCTGCTGTTGGCTTATTGTGGGAATCAGTAATCCATTCACACTTTGAATTTGTTGCAGTTAAATAGGCGACATAAATTAGAGTGATCAGCCATAACGAGATAGTCTAGAGCAGATTTGTCAAAGGGCCATATCAAAAAGAATCAGGACCAATTCATGGCTCTATCAGTGAATTTACTTCATTTATTGAATGCTGGTTCAACTTTTTCAAAAACTTTTTAAGATTTTTATTGTGAAATTATTAATATATTAACTATTTCTCAATTTCAACCCAAAGTTATCCAAAAACCAAACAGATTATGGAGTGAAAAGATGAAAAGTATGGTCTTTATCATTACTCTGTCTGGCATTTCCTGTGTCTCAAAACATGTTTAATCACAGGGAATACATGCACATTACTCACAAATCCAACTATATACTCACAAATCCAACTATGTCTGTGTGTGTGTGTGTGTGTGTGTGTGTGTGTGTGTATATGTATATATGATCAANCAACTATGTCTGTGTGTGTGTGTGTGTGTGTGTGTGTGTGTGTGTATATGTATATATGATCAAATATGCTAATAAGTCAAAAATAAAAATATATCTTGGTTGACTTCTGAAACATTTATACAAAATATAAAAGGCATGTAAATGATTTATAGTCAAACTGTTCAAACTGTTTCTGGTGGATACCTTCATCTTTTCTTAGGTTCATGGATGTCAAGTCCTGAGCTGTTGACAGTCTGAGGATGGAGTGGAGGCATCTGTCAGTGAGACGTGTCCTGTGACATGTTTGTCTTCATTATCGACAACAGCTGCTCACACAGGTATGTGCTCCCAAACACGCAGAGGACACGGGCAGCCTGTTGGCAGCGATGCACCAAAGTTTCAGAAATGAAAGGAAGGCACTGATCTGCTCTGACAGAATTTTACTTTGCGTTTAGTGTGCTTACTGCAGTTCTGTCAGCTCCATCTGAATGTTCACTAGTGCCATCCACATCCACTGCACACGCGTTGCTGAACAGTTCAAAGTGGAATTTCTGATTCAAACTCTGTAAGTCGTCTTGCAAACTCAACGCGAAGTTTGCCCAGTTTGTCAGTGAAATGTAATGCCTGTAAAAACAGCAGTGTGTGATTGTTTGGCAGCATAGAAAGTTGTTGCATTTGAGTCTCCCAGGAGCAGAGTTTGGTTGAAGACTATCAGGCCGGAAGGTGAGAACCCAGAAGCAGAGACCGACTCACGGGTAAGATGACAAGAAACTAACTGTTTATTCTGTGCAAGGAGGTATATCCACAGGCAGCAGCGAAGTCCAAAAAAAACAGGCGAAGATAATACACAAGAAGCAGGTAAACCAGCTAACAACAACCAAGGCGGGATAGGCAAGGTCAGAGTCCGTAAACAGGCAGAACAAGTCCGGTACACAAACTAACAGATCAGAGAAACACGATAACAGCGGGACTGACAGTGACAAGCACAGTACAATCTGGCAAACACTAACTGCAGAATCAGGATTTAAATAGTGCGGGGAAGAACAGGGGAAGGAAGGCGCCGAAGCTGAAGGCAGAGAACGGGTGCCCCTAGTGTACGGGAGGAGAGAGTGCAGAAGTGGATGGAGTAGTGACAAAGACTTTAACTGCATCATACATGTCAGTGATGACATGCATGCTTAAGGTACTCAGATGCTTCATTATGTCACACAAAAAAGGCAACTCACACAGCCGCTTCTCATCACGGAGTTCAGCAATCTCATTTCCTTTTTTTTGCAAAAACTGGCACATTTCCTCACAAGACTTCAAACACCATTACAGCACTTTCCATTTTCTTAGCCATCGTACTTCAGTGTGATGAAGCATGTCATCATATTCAGAATTAACCTCATCGGGAAAAGACTGAAACTGTTGGTGGTTCAAACCTTTGGCCCTGATAAAGTTACCGTCTTTATTACAGTGCTGATGTTCTGTTCTCAGTGTGTTACACAAAGGTCTCCTGGTGTGACACACAATGATCGACCTCAGCTCACCTGGACGGTTCCACAGGTGCACCATCCGTCCTCAGTCTCCTTAATGAGTCCCAAGGTGACTTCATTTCATTAACACATTTCTCCACTTCATGAAAAAGGTCCTTTCCAGTGGTTCTGTCATGCATCTAACTATAAATCCAGTAATCTCTGTCTGTGGCACCAACACCTCTAGAACCCGGCACTGTATGAAGCTGATATTCAGCAGGTTTATTGATCAGGACCCAAGAACGTGCAGTGTCACGTGTCAAGTTGTTTGGATGAGCTGTTCTTGAATTGAGCTGTGCTGGTAAAAAGTAGTCTGTGCAACAGGATACGCTCCGAGCGTGGCAGCATATGCTCTGGTCCAGCAGCACGGTCTCAAACTGACCCCGTACAGCAAACAAAGCTAGCTCACACAGAACAAAACTGTTCCGAGCAGGCACGTTTTGAATGGGTGCTGCACTAGTAGATTTAATGCCTAAAAGCTCCTCTGTAATGGATAAGTTGGAATCCACCAAGGATGAAAATAACTGAGTTGTGTCTGTAGCATCTTGACTGTCATCCACAAGAAGCCAAAATGCCACAAAGGCTTTTCCCTTTTCAGTTCCCTCTGTAGCTCGGTGGCTAGCTCATCCACTTGACTGGCTGCTGTATTCCTTCTGATTCTGAAATTAGCCATTTGTCTGGACACGCAACGTTGTAAACTTTGCCTCCTAAAATCTCCGTCAGTAAATGGTCGACCTGATTTTGCAGTTTCTTCTGCCACAATGAAACTGGCTTTACTGCTGCTTCATTTCCTGACTTTGCTGTTTTGAACATGATACTATGATACTAGGCTCTAGGCTGTCCATCCAGATCCATGCATTTGTCATGTTGTTTTGTCTCCTAATGTTGTATTGTTTCATCAGCTTACATCAGCTCCACAGATGAGACAGAAGGTGTATCTTGAATGAAAGGAAACAGGTACTTGACTTCCTTTCTGTCTTGAAAGCCTGTTTTCACTGATCATGTTTTCTTCATTTTCTTTGACTGGTTTGCTTGCGGGCTAGCACGTTTTTTTAGCCAATACCATGGTGTGATCCGCTGCACTTCATGGGCTTGTCCGTGGAAGGAGGGGGCGGGGCATGCAGGTGTTTGAAGTGAAGGACATTGCAATGCATTTTGGGATTTGTAGTATAAGTGTTGTGGGAATACAGACCTGGCAGTGTTAATAAAAGAACTAGATCCTTCTGCAGGCTGGATATGATTGTGTCTGATATATGTGGCCTAGACTTGAATTCAGGTAATAAAGGTTCAGTATTGTTCAAAATGGATCAGTGCTTTGTCAGTGGAGTCAAACTAAAAACATTCTAGCAAACAAAATGGTCTGGATTTTGGTTATGACAAAGCCAGTATTAAAGGTAGCATTAATCACTAGATGTGCAGTAAACTGAATAGTGTTATTTCACTCCAGACATTCTCCTGTGTTCTGATCTAAATGGTTCAGTTCTTCTGCTCAGAAAAACACAGCCGCCCATAACAAGTTCATATCTGCATCACAATGAACCTTATAAACATCTACAGAGTTCTATAAATTATTTCTGCATGATTAGTGAAGACAAACAACGTATAAATTAAACTAAAATGTTTTATTCACTACAAAATGATGTAAAGGGAACGTTCACGTTTGTGCCGCCATATTGTTGCGACGTCAGATGGCATTTATGTCAGATAAATCGAGAAATCTTGCCCAAGTTTCAGACAGGGAATTCCATTGCACTTTTCCATGTTGACGGCAAGTTTTTCTTGAGTTCTGGTACAATGGATCACAGCACAAGAAGTAGAACTTCAGCTTGCTGTGGACCTCGTGACATTTCCCCACTGTGGGTGGATACCACAGAAAAGTACAGAAGAGAATTAGGGCCACTTGAAAAAAAAGAGAAGAGTTCTGACTTTAATCTTTGACTTTTTTCTCAGAATTCTGACTTTTTTTTTTTTTTTTNTTTTTTTTTTTTTTTTTTTTTTTTGAAGTGGTCCTAATCCTCTTCCATAGAAAAGCATCATATGTGAAGGAGGGTTTGGAAAACAGGATAATGACTGTGGGTTGAGGGCAGGGAAAGGGAAAGCAACAATACTGAATGAAAAGGCAGCCAGGATTCCAGGAAAATGGAATTCAATACACCTTTAAGCAAAATCTTTTTATTTGGTTAGATAAGTAGTGAAATTACAAACTGATTATAAAGATTTTTTTTTTCTTCGTGTATTTTTCTTTTTGCCATTTGTACAGTATAGTGTTATATTTTGTTTTAATACTTATCTCATATTGTCATTTTTCTATTATCGTTTTTCTTATTCTTTACTTATTCTCAACCTTATTTTTATTCATTTTTTAAAAAATCTTCTGTAGAAGTGCTCTTATTATTTTGTTCCTTTTTACTGCTGAGCTGACCCATTTCTCTCGTGAAACACATTTCATTGTACTGTTGACCCTGTGTTAACATACATATGACAAATAAATCTGAATCTGAATCTGAACAGCAGTAGTACCATTTGATGCTTTTTTTCTGTATGATGTTTTTTCTGTGTGATGCCTGTGTGGTCTTTGTTTCTCTAAAGCCCTGTAAGAGCCACACTAAAGGGCCTGTGTGTCAGAGTGAGATGAGCCCCATGGGAGCACTGCAAATAAAAACAGGGCAAAGACACACACACACACACACACACACACACACAGAGAGAGAGAGAGAGAGAGAGATCACTATATCTTATATATCTGTATCTTTTCACTATACCTGTAAGAACCTCACAAAGACAGCATTCATGCCTGAACCCAGTGGTGGGCTGTCAGGGACAGCAAGGCCTTCTCTGCTGGCTAGAGGTTGTCAGAATCAGAAAACTATATTTTTATAATTTATCATGTATTTGAATTAATGTTAAATGTATTTTACAAAGTTTGTTCACATCAGTCTATTATTAACATAATTTCATCGCTCTACTCTTTCCCTCTGTTTCGCTGCTTCCAGTGCAGCTCATAGAAATTAGAGCTTTTATCCAATCAGATTTTCCACCTGTGCTGTCTCCGGGTAAAAACATCTAGCCTGAGGCCTTCAGAATCTCCAGTGAATCCCGTCTGCTATTCAAGCTAATGGGACGATGTTGTTGATTCTCATATTCTTTAACCAATCAGATTGAGAGTTTGCCATGTTGGGCGTATTCTTTCACACGTCAGGGCCTTCTAGCTGGCCTTGGTCTACATCATCGGAGTACAGCATTATGCTAACAGCTAAATAGCCTGCCAGAAATTCATCAGAAGAAGAAGAGAGCCGGTTAGCTTAGCTAACTCAAGTAAACCTAGCTAGCACATAACGTAGCATTAATGTTTATTTAAACTTTCTTTCTTGACACTTAGATTTTTAGATGTAGTGCTTTGGATTTTTTGTTTAGATTTTTACTTAGTCCTGTTGCTTTTTTAACGCACAATGGCTGAAGGAGGAGAAGAAATGGATTCACTAGCAAAGCATTTTTCCAGAAGGATCTTTAAAGAAAAGCTGGAAATACTGTACAACCATGTCATTGAACTCATTATAAAGACAGAAAGGAGGATGGACTTTGTCTTCAGATGATGAGCAGCTTTGGTAAGTCTGATGGATTTTTATGTGGCTGGAATCTGTGGAGAAGCCTGTTGAATCTGATTGTGTTATTTGTGTTTTACAGCATTTTAGCTTACTTCCTGGTCGTATGAGGAAATGTGATGGTTGTTGTGAGTTTGTTCTTGTTTCGTTGGTAATGACACTGATTTAGGTTATGCCATGTTTATATGTGATGCAGCATCCTGTCATAATGCGTAATAATGCTACAGTACATGCTACTCATGTCTCTGCAGTTAGTGTGTTGTAGCTGTCATAGGTGTTGAGCCTCATGTTAAATCACATTATTCCACTCGATAAAAGTTACTGTCACTGTGAATATGGGCTGGTTACATCTAATAACAGCAGCATATAGCCCTAGTGTCATGCTGAGGTTATTAGAAGGTGGTTTAATTGCGGGAGGATCGCTCCGAAGGCCTAGGTATAAAATACACGGCCTGCCACTACCTTAACCAAACATTTGCCATTGGCCTGTCCTAACCCCTGTGTCCTCCTCTGTTTTCCTCAAACTGCATCATTCTTAAAAGAGATTTTCGTATTTTATAAGTATGTGCCCAACATCAGTACAGAAATCTTACAGTTATCCACAAACAAACCCCAGAAACAAACCCCAGCCAGCAGCTCAAAGGAGGTAAAGTGATTAATTCCAGCCCTGATGAAACAGATTCAGGCCTGATCATACACCAAGGGGTGTGTCTGAAACCAAAAGAACCCATCCATCAAAAACACAATAAGATGAATAATGAAATTGTTCCCACATCCAGTAAATTAAAGGTGAGAAGGAAGACGCTCTGACTTCATGAAAAAGCTTTCCAATCAACAAAATAACATCTCTGAAAAAAGCTTCCTGGCAGGGTTAAGCCATGGCATGCTGCATCTGTCCAACTTGGTTGCAACCTCGTTTATACCTTTTCACAAAGCTCACACTAGAAGGTGGGGTGAAAACTCACTGTCTGTGTATTCCCATGATCTCCTCAATTATAAAGGGGATATACAGTAAACAGGGATAACGGGGCACAGTTTCACTTTCATTTCTCTGTGGAGCATGAACACAGTGAGAGCTTGACAGAGAAAACCTTCCCCTCTTTCACATGACAGCACATGAGGCTAATTGCTGTGTGAAGCCAGCGTAACTCTTGCAAATTTGGTTGGACGTAGACAGAACTGCATAAAATTGAAAGAACTCCTTCACCATGATGTCCTCTGCAGCGTTTCCATCCTGAGACGGATCAACCAAAGTCCTGACTTGTTGATACCTATAAACCCTATTATACACCATGTAACTGATGTCCATGACAGATGTTTTTAGTCTTACAGTTGATAAGGTCCTGTGTCCTTTAAATGCTTAATAGGGACACAACGGATGCAAAATGGGCATGTGGAAAATGTGACAGAATTATGGTCAAAACAGCTGCACATTGTAGTATCCTCATTAGGTAAACGCGCCCTCATTGACGATTGGCCAACTGATGTGGTGCAGAAGAAGGGAAAGTAAAGGAGAAAGGAAAAGAGAGGAGCAGTAAAACAGACAATGGTGAACAACTTAAGGGAGGAGGTAAGGATTGTTCCATCAGGGATAATAAAGATGGCAGATGGCTACAGGAGTTAGTCTGTACTCTGAGGTCTGAGGAACATTCCTGTCACATGAAGTGGAAACATCTACGCGACCAATGTGTGAAGACTAGAATGAAGAAGCAGAATCCTGGTGGACTGCATGAGCCTCTCGTCCTGCAGCCGTTTTCCTGACTCACAATTTGTGAACAGAGAAATAGTCGTCATGAAAGCGTGAAAGCCATTAATGCCAGGACAAGCTGATGCTTCATTTTGGTGTGAAGCATAAAGTTCCAGTTTTCATTCAATCATCAAACTTAATGCAAACAAAATAAATAAATAAAAGAAAATATAAAAATTATTTAACCCTCAAATGCATAGGACGGGTCTTTAGCGACCCGGGACCACGTTACGCAACTCTAATTCATTTTTTTCAGTTAAGCCCTCAACCCTGATATTCCTCAAACTTTTGTTTTTAACAGTTTTATGGTTTCAAGTTGTCAAAAGTGATGAAAATAATGTTTTTTCTAATGTTTCTAAAAAGTGGACCCGAGGTATGTAATAGTGTCATTTTTGTTTTTCTGGTATACAGGCAGCAGATAATGGTTTTGTTTTCAACTTTGGTCCTTAGGTGGCGCTGTAGTGTCACTGATATGAAGAAACACTGAAACTAGCAGGAAGAAGCTGTTTTTGCTGTAACTATGCTGCTAGCTTACTGCTACAGAAAGACGCTGCAGCGCCGTGTCACAGCTTCATGCAGAGCAGCATTGCTGTGATGCAACAGCTTTGATGATGGGATCTATAAGTCATTATAAAACATATAATATGGCAAAAAATGTTTTTGTTTTTTTTGTGGGTTTGTTATCGTTCATACAATGTTCTGAAAAGTTTACAAGGAAAAATATTTCACTTTGTAGCTCAATTTGTGTTGCGTAAGTTACGGGTCTAACGACCCAACGTATGTAGGAATGGATAGAAAACGACTCATGCATGACATCGACTCATTTAAGGGTTAACAGTCTTAGACAATTTATCTCCTGACAGACAACAGGCTGGGATAGACTCGACCAATCTTTAATCAGCTGTTAGTCCCAAATCATTCCTGTGATTGGACTATAAATAGACTCCTACACAGTGCGCAACATTTCAGGAACTTCCTCTGAATGAATCCACCAATTATGATGATTGCAGCCATGAACTGTATTTGATCTAAAATGATGGTTGTGTGGCTGAGCTGTAAGAAGGAGCAGTTTGAGTGCAGGAAACTACCTGCTGTGCCTGTTACAACTCTGTTACTGTATGTGCTTTGCCCTTTTCTTTTGTCTGCTTTTCTCTTTCCAAGAGGTACATCCCAAATGCACAACATGATCTCATCCCGACCTCCCCTCCATCCTCCTCTCCTCCATGACCTGGAAAACAAGTTGTGTCCTCCTCTCCTCTGCTGCCAAACTGAGGGGAGGAGCTCTGATGTCTCCTCACATGGAGGATACAAGCATGTATCCTTACAGGAAGTCATTTTATGCTCCTGTGTGTCATTGCCATGTCCTCTCACACCATCAGCCCATCAACGCTCATCAGCAAACACAGACTCAGCACAAACTCCTGCTGACAGATGCAAAATTTCAGCACAGCTGCTGATTTATTAAAGGACCCCACACTGTAAAAAGTCCTTCAGTAGGTTAGTCCATACTACATAAATTTAAAATGTATGATTCATTCAAATAATAATAATTTTCCTTTTCAAATGGGTTTATTTAAATCACATCTAAGTAAAAACTGTCAACATTCTTAAAAACTAATTTTTATTTATTTATTTTTTTGTAATGAAAGCATATTTTTAAAGCTTTTAACAACTATGTGAAAAATTGAGTTAAATGAACTCAATTAATGTGCCTTCCCTATTTTGGACAAAAAAAAAAAAAAAAAAAAAAAAAAAAAAGCAGACAATGACACACCCAATGAAAACAGTTATATCTCCTCAGTCCCTGTGTGTACAGACATAAACTTGGGCTTTTCTGAAAGCTCAGAGTCTCTAGTTTCTTGAGAATAATCAAATTTGCTTTCTAACTATTACAGTTCCAGAGTAATAGCAGTAAACCACAGTAAATGTAAATTTTCATCCTCGGTTAGAAAAAAATAATATATTCCCAAATATAATCTATAGTAATATATAATATAATATAGTCCCAAAAGAAGACCTGTGTTTATAGAAAAATTTAAAGGACTGACTTCATCAGGCTGCATAACTATTAGCAGGAGAAACATGGATTTTTAAGGTGGGTGTATCACTTGAATATTTGATTTTGAAAGATTAAGAGATTTTGTAAAATATCAGGACAGCTGAAATATGGTTTTATCCTTTGAGAAATGATTGTCAGTAACGTTACATGTATGAAAATTGAATATATGAGGCTCAAACATGCAAAATGGTGGTATGGTCCTTTAACATATATAACATGAACCCATATAACATTACAATAAATAGAAAGCAATTTCACAGTTTCTGAATACAGTTCAACCAGAGAGAGAGAGAAAGAGAGGGAGAGAGAGAAAGAGAGAGAGAGAGAGAGAGAGAGAGAGAGAGAGAGAGAGAGAGAGAGAGAGAGGGAAGATCAGAAAGATTAACCGTTGATCTCTATTCTCAGATATAACTTTGAATGTCATTTTTATTCAATGTAGTTTTCAATAGAATCCATGTGTGTGAGAGTCTTGATTCGTAGAGTAGAAAGGTCATAGTTCTTAAGATGCGTATTGGGAAATGGGAGTGGAGAATGCTGGAGCCATACAGGTGTTAAGTGGTAAAAAGGGCAATAAGGTGGGGGAAGGTGAAGAAGGAAGAGTGGGCCGAAAAGCAGATATGGAGGGCCATTTGCTGTGTGTTTGTGTGTATGTGTGTATGTATGTGTTTTAAGATCAAAGTTCTTCAGTGGTAAATCATGTTACCATGGCAGTAGTGAGATCAAATGAAGTTTTTTGTCCTGTTATTTGCTGAGGATTTTCTGATGAAAGGTGAACAGGTCACTGCAGGGTTCCTCAGGATGTCCTTGGGCGATCACAGATGTTTGTGAAGAGTGAGGAGTGTTATCTGAAGCGGGGTCTGTGTACGATTTCTGTCAGATGCATGAGGTCAGGAGACAAATGGATAAAGAGAAATAAAATCATCCAGTTGGTTTACAGTCAAGGTACACTACCAACTATTTTCAAAACGGTAAATATTAAAATTGTTTTTCCTACCTTCCAGACTGCCATTATTTTCAGTTTATTCCAGCTTGCTGTAAAAATGAACTTGTAAAGACTTGAAATGTACTTGAGATAAATAATCCATCACAGCAAACCACATGCTGTTCTTATTTTTTGTCGAAGTAACTTAATTTAACTGATCCAACACAGAGCTACATGAAAAAATGTATGTCTCCACCAGGAAATATAGTACCAGGACAAGACAGCTTTTATAAAGAAATTAAAATGGCCGTGCCCTGTACATTCAGACATACATGTTAGCAGGTGAAATATTGAATTTTAAAGGACCATACCACCCATTTTGCATGTTTGAGCCTACTATATTCAGTTTTCATACATGTAACGTTGCTGACAATCATTTCCCAAAGGATAAAACTGTATTTCAGCTTTCCTGATATTTTACAAAATCTCTTAATCTTTCAAAATCAAATATTCAAGTGATACACCCAAAAAATCCATGTTTCTCCTGCTAATAGTTACACAGCCTTATGAAGTCACGGTCCTTTAAATTTTTCCATAAACACAGGTCTTCTTTTGGGACTATATTCCCTGGTGGAGGCATACATTCACTCCATGTGAATATGTCTTTTTTATTGTGTTTTATTGCTAAAATTACATAACTTCTAAAAAAAACCTGAATACACGTCTTGTTGGTGATGATGGATTACCTATCCCAAGAACGTTTCAAGTATCAACAAGTTGATTTTAATAGCAGAATGAACTGAAACCAATGGAGGTCTGGAAGGTAGGAAAAACATTTTTAATTCACCGTTCCAGTAGTATGCTTTGGGAAATGATTGTCAGTAACGTTACATGTATGAAAATTGAATATATTAGACTCAAACATGCAAGATGGGTGGTATGGTCCTTTAAGGTGGGTGTATCAGCTGACCATTTGATTTTGAAAGATTAGCAGGATCTGGCAAAATAACACAGAAACTAAAACATGGTTTTATGTTTTGGATGGTTGGCAGAAACATAACTTGTATGCAGCTTGTATTTATTGGGCTTAAACATGCAAAACCACTGGTGTGCTCCTTTAAGCTCAATAACAGGAATTATTTTACTTTTAATGATGGTTTAACAATTGAGTGATCAGATATGGGCTCCGGTTGCGATTCTGACTGAACCTTTTGTACATATGAACATGTGTACTTATAAAATATAATTTATCCCTTTTTGTCTCATATTTCTCCTCAAATAAAGGCTTGACAGAGACACCAGAGGACCTGTCCTCTGCCTGATTCATGACCAAGTCAGGTTTGCATATAAACACAGATATCACAGTAAAGCTTGTAACAGATGTAATGAGAATACACTCCATCATGTTATGATGTCAATGTGTTCTGTACAACTAAAGCATGATGTAAATACTCATGTGAAGACGACTGATCTCAAAAGACAGATGAAATAATAAAGGAGCTTACTGACCTGTGTGTGTGTGTGTGTGTGTGTGTGTGTGTGTGGTGTAATGAAATAGATGCTGATGCAGCCTCCAGGAAAAGCACCTGCAGGAAGGAAATTGGCCTTAATGGGAGGAGAAAGATGTTTACTGGGAAAAGTATGTTCTTGATTATGGCTGTAACACTCATTAGAACTGCTACACTCTGAAGATGAAGCTGATTATTTGGTCAGGTTTCATGTATGTGTACGCCAAACGACAGACTGAAGGAGGTTTTACTAGGATGCATTTCCCATGATGCAAAGGTTGAGTCAGGGACATTTACAGTCAGTGTTCTCAGGCGTTTTGACACTACATGGTTGTTACCTTTGAGAATCAAATCAAACGGATGCTGTTAAAGGTGAAAACACATCTGAACACGTGTTCAGGTTAGTGTGTGCTTGTATGTTGTCAGCATGCCACTCCATTCTCCTGTTCAGCGTGTGAAGGCAGCACATCTTCTTCACATCATGTGAAGCAACATGTGATTTTCCACACGTTGTCTTGAAGTCAGATCCAAGGAAAGGATCCACATTCATCTTTGTTCATCTGATTTACTTTGACCACAGAGGAAACTACTTCCTGTTTTGATTTTCTTTCTCCACCCCAGACATTTCTGACCAATGAGCAGAGAGAGTGTTGTCACATGACTTTTGTTGATATATTTTGGTTTGATTAGTTCAGTTTCACACAGGAAAACATCTAAATTACAAAGTAAATGCAGCATTGGAACAATGTGGTCCCTGATTCAGACCAGAGCAAATGATCCACAGATCTGAAAAAACCCTGATGACCTCATGTCATCATCATGTTGGTCCAAAATGTCCCAAGTGTTTGGTTGTTTTGAGACCTGGTGAAAATGACCATACAGACATTTCATCCCTGGACTCCATCATGATATTTTCCTCACTGGACTACGATTTCATTTTGACGACATCTTTGTAGACTTCAGATCCTCTTAAGGCATCAATTTTTACATCTTCCTGTATTGTTTCATAGTTTGTTGTCTCTTTCTAACTTCCTGCTTCTCCACCTGTGGCTCCTATATCATACCTGTTCAAGGAAATGGAATCTCTCTCTGATTTGCCCCTCCAGAGGTTTCTTTCATTTTTTTTTAAAAGTGTATGATAAGGCTTTTTTTTTAGGGAGTTTTTACTCATCTTCATGGAGAGCTTGGGCTGGTTGGGAACTGTTGACATGTGGACCTGTAAAACTCTTTGAGATGTTTGATATTGGGCTACAAAAATAAACTTTACTTGGTGACTGAACAGGCCAAAGCACGACAGAAATGTTTCATCGTAGCTCATCACTTAGAATAACTTTGCATTGATTAACAGCAATATATTCCGTGTACATGTCTGCTTTGGGGTTAAGGGGGGTAAAGGAAATAGCTTGAGAGCAGAGGAGGAGGAGGAGGAAGAGGACAGAAGAGATGAGAGGCAGATACAGATGAAGATGGAAAAATTAAAACCAACCTGAAGCAGATTAACAACATTAAAATGATCCATGCGATCTGTGAAGAGGAGGAGAGAGGAAGAGAGGCATTAGCAGATCTGGATGGTGAAGATGATGATGACATTTAGAAGATGGAGGAGGGAAAGAAGAAGCTCAGCCTGCAAAAAAAAACAACAAAAAAAACAACAAAAAAACAACAACAAAAAAAAAAACAACCTTTTGGGAAAGATGAAGAAGAGCATGTGTGTTTGTCTGATTTTTGGCCTCTGGTTTGTGGTCTGGTCCATAAAACCCCACTAATGGCTAAAGGGGCTGATGGCTTTTACCGCCAGAGGCATCACACAGTAATAGTGTTTTATGTGTGTATGTGTGGTGCGTGTGTCTTTTGATAAAAGGAATCACAATAAGCATAAAGCTATTACATTGTAAATGGACTCATCTGTTCTTCTGCCTCTTTGGCATCTCAGATAGAGTGAAATAATTCAATATTCTGGATATAAATATATTTGCTTTGGCTAAAAGTTTGATAAATACTAATCAGATAAAACAGAGAGAGAGAGTCTAATCTCAGAGCGATCTGTTCTCTCCTCCCAGCGGACTGTCACCTTCAGAACCCAGAGCTGATGCTACTGTCAGCCTATATTTATCCACCAAAGCCAACACGTCATTTATAGACGCATTTAGCATGTGTAACAACATTAAAATGCCAAAAACACAAATAGGACAGTTGGTAAAGGAACATTCTGTTTGCTGTTGTTTGGTAACTTACCTGAGTCAGGTGAGAAGAGTCCAAAGAGCCCAAACTGCAAGCTAAAGTCTGTCAAACCTGTCTCATTTACATGTTGTTGTGTCTTTTTGTTTAACGTGTAGGACTAGACACGACCTGTACTGACAGACTGAAGTCTAATGGGCTTTTTCTTGTCTCTGTGAAGGCTCTCAGTCCTCCTGGTCATTGGACACAGTAAAAGCAGCAGGCTGTCAGGCCCTGCACAGATGACGGTCAAATCAAAAAGAACAAAGAAGAATAACATCAAGGAAAACAACATCTAAGGCCTGCTACACACTAAAGCTAAATGCTAAGCATCCAGGCATTCATGATTCTCCTGCTTCCATGGCCACCCGATCGGACAGATATCAAACCACTGAATCAACATTATCAGCAACGCTATCAGCCATACGAATGGGCTAGTAGGGGCCTACTACACCTACTAGTAGGCGGAGCCTCAGTCAGCAAACATGGCGGAACATGAAGGATTCAATGGTTGATTTTTTTCCGACTGGGTGGAACATGGCGGAGCCCGTTTTCAACACATCTGCACCTGCAAGGAAGTCGCTAACTTTGTCTTCGTCTGTATTACTATGCATCTGTACAGTTATGGTTAAGGTAAGGGTTACGGTTAGGTTAGGGTTAGGTTTAGGGTTAGTCCTGAGGCTCCGAGTGTGCGCAACTTGGATCACTGATAGGATCTGTGATAGAATCGGCTGCTCCTCAGGCTCCGACTACGTCGCCATGTTACATCTGTGATTGGATGACTGAGGCTCCGCTTATTAGTAGGTGTAGTAGGCCCCTACTACCCCATTGGTATGGCTGATAACGTCACTGATAACGTCCATTCAATGACTTGATATCTGTCCAATCGGCTGCCATGGCAACACAGATGCACGGGCAGCGCTTCATGACTTGTTACATCCAGGACGTCCACCACACTATGAGGCTCTTTAGCTCTTCTTGGTTTTGCCTTTTTTCTAGTCTTCACATAACAGTTACATAGATTTTTCTACATCATGTGACAGGAATATTCCTCAAACCCCAGAGTACAAATTATCTCCTGCCAGAAACTGGCAGCCATTTGTCTTCATAATCCCTCACAGAGAAACCATATAAGTGGTGGTACTTCCTTTAGTTGTTGATAAGAATATCTATATATTCTTATCTGATTGTCCAGTTAAACTCAGTGAGCTTGAGTCTCGCTCTGTATTTGGATGCTTGACTTCCTGACCATCAGACACTAGTCTGTTAGCTTAAACAACCACTTCTCCACCATGCTGAACATGAGTTCTGGTGTCCCACAAGGCTGCATGCTGATCCCACTCCTCTACTTCCTGTTCACACATCACTGTGTGCTCCCACATGACTAACTCTGTTAATGAGTTTGCAGATGACACCACAGCAGAAACGATGAGACGTCAGGGAGGAGATCCACCAACAGCCTGATTCTCAACACCAACAAGACAATTGTTGATTTCAGGAAATCCAAGGCCTGCAGACACAGGCCTGTTTGCATCGATGGGACTGAAGTAAGAAACTCCAGTTTCAAGTTCCTGGTGTCCATGTCTCTGATGGTCCCTCAACACCTCCACCCTCATCAAGAAGTCACAGCAGAGGCTTGACTTTTGGAAAACACCCATCATCCTGCATCCTGCACCACAGAAAGCACCTTCACCAACCACATCACCATGCCATGTGGCTTCTGTTCTGTCAGACCTGAAGACCTGGAAAACTGCTCAGCACATCATTGGCACCTCACTTCTTCTATCGTGGACATCTAAGCTTCTTTTTGCATTTGAAGAAAAATGGTCTAGAGATATTCTGTTTAAACCAAAATTGCGGCCTTGTATCCAAATTAGGCAAAAAGATGGCCCTGAAGTCATATCACACCTATCAAGAAGAAGAAGCCAACGATCTTTAGCTGCCCAGATAGCATCCTTCCTCTGAATGCTGAAGTCGGTAGATTTAAAAAGTTAGGAGAAGTTTAGAGCGAGTCACATTTTCTTTTGTACCTGCTATGAGGACCTGAGAGGACCAATGTTTGATGGAATATTTGATCAAAGTCCAGAGGTATTTTGGTGGAGTGACGATGAAAAACTGGAATGGCTGCATAATTTGAAGGTTTTTAAGTCGGCTAATTTTGTCTCCACAGCCTGGAAAAGAAGGCAAGAGGGTTTGTTTCTTTAATGTGTCTAAAAACTTGNATTTTGTCTCCACAGCCTGGAAAAGAAGGCAAGAGGGTTTGTTTCTTTAATGTGTCTAAAAACTTGCGTAACGTTATGAATTTGAGTTCACAGTGTATAGGAAACGTTTATTTGTTTTGTTTGATGAGGTTTATAGCACTGTATCTGTGCCTGTAACATACTGGATAAGAAATTGGTGTCTTGTAAGCGCATGTGGACAGGGCATAATACTATGTACGCATAACACAATAATAAAACATTCATTCATTCATTCATTCTACCAGAAGGTGTGTGTGTGTGTGTGTGTGTGGAGGGCACGGTCAATTATCAGGGTCACCTTTAACCCCAGTCATGCTCTTTTAACCCTCCTCCATCTGGGAAGTGGTAGAGAAGTGTCTGCGTTCACACTCAGAGAAAGATTTTTGTGCAATGACAATAAAGCTGAATTTATTCTAATATAATTTCATTTTATGTACTCCTCAGGGTTCCATAGTTTTTGCTCTCAGTTGGCCTCAGCCAGTTACTTAAAGGCATCGCTTTATAAAGTGAGATGGCTTTGGAAAATGAGTTTCACATATGATAATAAGTTGTGGAATTCTTTGCTAGAGGTGCTTTTAAGAAGCTTTGCACATTTGTTTTTTTCAAATCAGATTTTGGATTATCTCTTGTATGTGTAATGGTTTATAAAACATGTTGACTGGTCCTGCTTCCAGATGATATTGATAAAAAAAATTTAAAAAAAAAGAAAACATGCAAAAAATTCTTAAAGCATCACACAGGTAATTTTGCATGTTTGCATACATGTTACATTACTGCCAACTGTTTTCCAACACGCTCAGCAGTATTAGCAGGTGAAACATAGAATTTTAAGGTGGATGTATCATTTGATTTTGGAAGATTAGTATTTGGCAAAATAAATGGAAAACTAAAATACAGGTTTATGGTTTTTTTTTTAAATAACACAGTAACAAAATGTGTATGCAGGTAAGTATCCAGTGGGCTCAAACATGCAAAACCACCGATATAGTCCTTTAAGGAAACAACTGGTGAACATGCTGACATTAGAATACTGCAGCAGTAATGATGGCATCTTTAAATGCAGAGACGTGAGCTGACTGCACAGCAGCATTAAAACGTGAAGGTCATCTCTAAATATAACCTCAGACCATAAAGTCTTAGAGTCTTGAAAGAAAAATCATAAAATCATAGCTCTTGAAAGAAAAACAAAAAGTCAAAATGCAGCCAGAACGTAAAATGATCTCCTGTTCCAAAACCAAAACGTTGTTTATTTCTCCTCTCTCCCTTCCACACCTCTACACACTACCTTGCTTTTCTCCGTACCTCTTCATACGTCTTCACTTGGCCAATCGTTGTTGGAAGCACGTTAACGTCGCGTGAACGCCGTTTGCGTTGCTCCAAACATCGAGTGGTGTGTGACACAGTCGACCCTCCGAAGCAGCGTCTGCGGCCGACCGCTTTGGCCGCAATTATGTCACACTTTCTGCATGCCTGCTGTCACGTCTGCATGAAGCATGAACCAGGCGTCCCAGTTTGAGTCATTTACCTGTAGCTGCACGTGACAGTAAGCCTGCTTTAGTGGATACAGTCAGAAAACAAAACACTGGTCATTTTGCAAGTGATAAGTAGAATATTTCAGAAAATGGTGGTTAAATGTGTTTCAGAAAATGCTGGTTGTGAACATTTTGCATACGTTTAGATATGTTCAATATGAAGATTTTGTCATTATATTGACTAAGATTGAATTCTTGGAGGTTTCTCACGATAATAATTTATACCCTGAGACTAATTTATAGCCTATATTTTATAGTCTGAAAGAAATTACAGTTTAACATTTAAAAGTTTTTGGGGAGCGAATACATTTTATAAGCAACCTAATTGAGAAACCATTATAATGTTATGACCTCCATCACAGAGGTTATGTGATAACAGCATTTGTTTGTCTGTGTTAGCAGGATATGTTACATTTGGATGAAATATGGGGGGCATTAGATAATGTAGAGCAGAAGAAGGGAAATGGTGATGATGCTAAAGGAGCACTTTGGTCAAAGGAGCTGCACAAGAGAATTAATTGCTGATTTCCTTCTAGTGTGACAGTGTATTTGTCATTTTAATGTAATGGAAGCAAATATTTTTCATATCTCAGCTGCTTACATCACATTCTTCAAACACACTAAATGCACACACACACACACACACACACACACGCGGGGTGAAGGAAGAGAGGATGAATGGCAGCAGAGGCTCCGCTGGCTTGGTGCTTACAGCAGATGGTGGAGGAACGTTGCTAGCAGCAGGCAGATTTATTGTAAGAGCAAACACGCATGTAGAGAGAAAGAAGTGCATGCTGCAGCGTTCCAATCTCTCCGTGCTGGGAGCTGTGTGTGTGTATGTGTGTGTGTGTGTGTGTGTGTGCATGTTAGTGCTGGCTTTAATGGAGATGTGTGTCTGGCTGCATGTACCTGTGTGATAACCAGGTGGAGGGAAGTGGTATGTTATATTTAGCAAGGTCTGTTCACCAAATGCTGTGAAGCCTGGCTGGAAGTTGGAAGGGAACTGGGGAGGGGGGGTNGGGTGGGGGTTCCAGAAACTAGGATTACTGAAAGTCTGTCTGTTATACCCTATACACCTATACCCTGAAACTACCATACTAATTTATACCCTAAGATTAACATGCTAATTTATACCCTGAGACTAATTTATAGCCTGAAAATACCATGCTAATTTGTACCTTGAGACTAACATGCTAATTTATGCCCTGAGACTAATTTATAGCCTGAAAATACCATGCTAATTTATACCGTGAGACTAATTTATACCCTGAAACTACCAAGCTAATTTACACCCTAAGATTAACATGCTAATTTATACCATGAGACTTATACCCTGAAACTACCATGCTAATTTATACCCTGAGACTAACATGCTAATTTATATGACTAATTTAAAGCCTGAAACTACCATTCTAAATTATACCTAAGATTAACATGCTAATTTATACCGAGACTAATAGCCTGAAACTAACATGCTAATTTATACCTTGAGACTAACATGCTAATTTATACCCTGACACTAACATGCTAATTTATACCGTGAGACTAATTTATACCCTGAAACTACCAAGCTAATTTACACCCTAAGATTAACATGCTAACTTATACCATGAGACTTATACCCTGAAACTACCATGCTAATTTATACCCTGAGACTAACATGCTAATTTATATGACTAATTTAAAGCCTGAAACTACCATTCTAAATTATACCTAAGATTAACATGCTAATTTATACCATGAAACTAACTTATCTAACTTATACCCTGAAACTACCATGCTAATTTATATTCTAAGATTAACATGCTAATTTATACCATGAGACTAACCTGCTAATTTATACCATGAAACTAACTTATCTAACTTATACCCTGAAACTACCATGCTAATTTATATTCTAAGATTAACATACTAATTTATACCCTGAGACTAATTTATACTCTGAAGCTACCACATGCTAACTACCATGAAAAGCTGGTCCTGGCCTGAACACCGCTCCAATTGTGACCCGATGTTCAGTGGCGATCTGGGTCTCTGGAGGGTGCTGGGGCCAGTGTCTGAGTCCATCTCCACCCCTCGGTGCTGGACATTCTCTGGGGGAGATAAGGACTCTGGTGATCTGGTTTGTGTTTTTGTTCAGGTGTTTAGCCCTCCTTGATAGAAATTGATTATTAGTTTTAAATTAAAAGCGATAGGTTAGTCAAGGAGGGCCGGTGAAGGTCACACACTCACACACACACTCACTTACACACATTATGTTACATGTATGATTTAAGATCATACTGTACTGTACAGTATATCTACAAAATGGTTTATGCCAATCATGGCATATACCACAACTATATATGCAGAAGATGGGAAAAAAAGAAAAAAAAACACACACCCTCCTGGGCACAGGGATTTTAGCCATCGCCCCTTTTCTCTCATTGGCTGACACCCCGCCAGACAAACAAAAAGTTTTCATGGAGCCATGCCAACTTTGTTTAGTCTGAATGCTCAAATAATTTTTACATAAAAACAAAATGTTCTAAAAGCTCAGTAGATAAATGACAAATTACCAAGGCTGTCACACGCACACACACACACACACACACAGAAACCACAGAACAACAGAGGCTCTCAGTGTTTTGAAGAGAGGTGCATTTGCTATAAAAGCAGCAATAAAAGGCTGGTTTCCTGTCTGTCCTCTGGACGCGTCGTCTCTGGAGACTCTGTGGCTCTGCAGCGATGGAGCTCAGAAAGCTCCAAACATCAGGGCGTGGCCACAAAGCCAACGCATCAAAAACCACCAGAGCAGCTCAGGAGCATTACTGGCTGTAATGCAGCAACGCCTGCTGCTTAATGCACTTTAAACAGCAGTTTGTGTGATACACACATTCATTATTTACACTAAATATCACTAAGTCATTTATTGATACGGCACTTCTATTTTATAACTCCTGAGCCGTAAATTCTTCTTTTCTTTTATTTTTCCGGTTCAGGATGATTCCGGCAGTACAGGCTGTACACATTTTCTGGCTAAACAGACTTGTCTCCATTTTTAAATGATTCCCCACCAAATAAGAGCAGCTTTTCTTTTTTTTATGCTTCACGCTGATAAAGAGCACTTCCATACCCTAAAGTTCACCTGAACTTCACTTCACACACTCCGCCTCACCACAAACAGCTCAGTTCTCTGCTGTGATTGTGATGTCATTGGATCCACTCGAGTGTAAGACATATTAACACACAGACCCAAGACCAACAGCAAAATCACGGGACCCAATTCAACCTGATTAGGCTTAATTTGGACCTGACCCAACTTGGGTCCTGGTTCAGGTCTTTGTGGACCAGTGAAGACTTCTAGTACAGATATGTAATCAGCTGAAAAGGAGAGATGCTGTACATCATTCAAGCAAACTCTCAAATCGCAATAGTTCCATGTAGGCTGACCAAACAGCAGCACTGTGCTAAGCTAACAGCTAAAGTCAAAGGATTGTCGCTCTGAGGTACAATCAGAATTAAAGGATTAAAGGACCATACTGGTCATTTTGCACGTTTGAGCCAAATATATTCAATTTTCATACATGTTACGTTACTGACAATCATTTCCCAAAGAATAAAACCATATTTCAGCTTTCCTGATATTTTGCAAAATCTCTTAATCTTTATTCTTGGTAGACTAACGAAAGACTAACGAGTAACAAAGCTTTATTTATTATTTATATATTATATTCTCCGGTGGAGGCATACATTCACTCCACACTTTTTATTGAGCTTAAACACTTTTAAAATTACATAACTTCTAAAAAAACCTGAATACACGTCTTGGTGATGATGGATTACCTATCCCAA
>VXCM01005762.1:0-23506 GCA_014773175.1 Lucifuga dentata
GATGATTCGCTGTGGTGACCCCTGAAGGGAAAGCCGAAAGGAAAAGAAGAAGAAGAAGAAGAAGTCATCCATCAAAAAATAATTACATCCATCATGATTCCTCTTATTAAATAGGTAAGTTATTGGGACATGATACCTAGGACAAAATGAGTTTCATTTTCAACTTCATGTAGATCACAAAGGGGGCGGAGCCTGTTTTGCTCTTCAGTACCAACAAAACCGTTTCCAAATGTAGAGTAACACTCCCATTCTGAGCACACACTGATCTCTTCCTTTTAGATAGATTAAATTTATCATAATTCTCTGTACAGTATTCACTTTTTAATAGGCGGTACGTTCTGAGTTTTGTTTTATGCCAGATCTCGCATGACCATTTGTTCTTAAACTCTTCAAAGACTGCTTCTCTGATCAACTCAATATTAACACGCTGTTGCAAAATATATTTTCCTTCACAGCCTGCTTTCAAAAATAAATTATGGACATACTTTGTCCAAGGGCCAATGGAACAACTTTTTACAAAACCTATCTTCAGTCATATTCACAAGTCTGTTCCATAATCTACATACACACAGCTGTGTAAAGCACTTTGAATTACGTCCGTGTCTGAATAGTGCGATACAAATAATCCTGCCTTGCCTTAAACTAGGATTACACTCAATTTTAACAAGGTGTTAACTTGCATACACAGCTATAACACAAATGATATTCATGCACTTGTGTACTTTGTCAGTTTCATTCCAGAGGATTAAATACTACCTGCAGTAGGGCTCAACATGAGGGCTGAAATATGGTCAGCACTTTTTGTACAACAGCGTGAACAAAAATGGTGAGAATCAAGGAGATATTACAAAATGAATCCCACCACAGCAATGGAGACGAGGTCACTCTTGTTTTTGTTCTCGCTGTCACCGCACTGCTGATGTCACTTAATAACAGTTGACGTTATTGTCCCCCATAATTTTTGTTGCTGTTGCATCTTGCATTATTATCTATGTAGAGAATGCAGTGTTATCTCTTGAAGAATTGCACCACCAATGCTTCAAACAAATGCAGTTTGTGAGTCATCCAGCCATCATGCATGTGCTTATGTGTAGTTCATGTGTAGTTGTGTAATGTGTAGTTAATATTAAGTATAATTCTGAAGTTAAGCAATGAGATTCACACCTAAATGATTACAAATATGAGTGTTTGTGTTCACCTTAAGCAGCACAGAGCATCTAAATCTTTCACTCTCTGTTCTTCTCATTGCTTATCTTGGTTTCCTTCATCTCCTAAACACTTTCTGTCAATCTCTTGTTATTTATGCACTATTTACACTTTATCTACTCCACCAGACCCACCTCCAGACAAACCTTCCTGTACTATCTCTGTGTATAGACCAAAGTGTGCATGTGGTGTGTGCGTGTGTGCATGTGTGTGTGTGCAAGGTCAGTTAGGCTTGTATAGTCCAGATGGTGTCTCAGCTGGTACTATGTTCATCAGGATGTTGAACCTCCATGTACCACTCACCCTCATACTTACAGGTCACAGCATAAAGACAGACAGACACACACACACACACACACACACACACACACACATTTGTGAAAATTCCTTGCTCAGCAGATTGGTCATGCATTAAAATTGCTGTCTTTAAACCTTTTTAATGCCATATACTGTATATGAACATATGCAAAGTATATATAATTGCTACTGCTGAGTGTGTACCTGTATGTTTTTCTATGTTTTAGAAAGAAAAAAAGAGCAAAAACTACAAAAAAAAAAAAAAAAAAAANAAAAAAAAAAAAAAAAAAACTCAGAAAACTAAGAGCGCTCCAAAACCTGCCCCATCTCCCACCAACTCCTAAATAATTTACTGCCATCTTATCGAAATCCTCCTAAAATGACTTAAAATGACTTAAAACTTTACTTACTTGACATATTACTTACAACTGTTCACATTTAGCTTTGGTGAATAAATGATAAATAGATGTTGAATTAGTCTGGAAATAAAGGACTTCATGTATGAATATAAATCTGTTTATTCCATCCTCTTCCTCCCTCTGTATTTTCAATATTGTACATGTGTGTATTGTAAAGCCTTTAGGCAACAGTTTCCATAGGAGCCATCTGCACAGTCTTGAAGTCCCCATGGCCCTGTAACATACAGTGTGTGTATGCATGTGTGTTTGTATCAGATGTTTGTGGCATAATGTATATATGTATATAGTCCTATAGTATGTGTGTCTGTGTTCCATTTAACCTGGATATTAGACTCTTTCCCTCACTCTGCAAAGTTGCATTTACAGATGTGTGTCTATTAGCATCTCTAAAATGCTGCCCTTCAAGTGCCCTTGAGCAAGACATGTAATGATGTATGTTTCTACGGATGCAGCTGTCCTGGGATCAGGAACAGGAAAAACTAAATTGGATGATGAAAATGGAAAATGTTAAAACATCCATAGTGCCTGCATCTATCAAAGGGTGTGTGTGTGTGTTTGTGTGTGTGTGTGTGTGNGGCTATATATGTGATTAAAGTTGCACTGCAAGATCAGACCTCAATAAACTAAGATCAATGCAAAATCCTTTAAAGCACCAGCTGGGAATGTTTTATAGATCTGATCCTGCAGCTGCTGGTTAATATAAGTATGCTCAGTTGTAACAAACAGCTAACCATTTGAGGTATTGGTCAGGAGAGTAGATCCATTTAAGGCATTAAAACAAAAGTAAAGATGATTTTTTTTTTTTTTTTTTTTTNTTTTTTTTTTTTTTTTTTGTTTTAATGCCTTGAATGGATCTACTCTCCTGATTGACAAGCTAACGAACCATAAATAATCTGGCAAAACAGTAAATTTTAGGCCAAAAACTGCAGAAGAGTCTTCTGAATTCTGTCAACATTGCCTGCTTTTATGTTCAGAAATCTGTTTCACCACTTCACCACGTACATCACAACTTATGTGAAAAGCTTTTGCATGTTTTAAATGTTTTGCATGTTTTTGCATGTTTTGCATGTTTGCATGTTTTTTTAAAATCCATGCTTTTGCATGGATTTTATGGCCTCTCTGTCAGTTTTTACCGTTTTTCACTGTATTTAATAAAGAAAGGTCATCTAGAGGTGAGGAGAGCTCACAGCTTTCAGTAGTAAAGCGTGAGGGCAGAAATGATGAGAAAATGCAAAGAAACTGCTAAATATGCAGCAGACGTCCTCAAAATAATTAAATTAACAGTTAAATGGGACTGCATATGCTATTTTTATAATACAATCTCCCTAAACCACCACCCCCACTCCCAGATTTTTCAATCATTGATATTTTTCCATTGAATTTCATTATTCAGACCCATTGATGGACTGTCAACGTTTGCAATTTAACCCAGATCCAAATATTGATCCAGATTTGAGGAATTAAAATATATCCTGAGTCAGGGATCACATTATTGTGCCACTGTAACAAATAAGGCAGAAACATGCAGCTACCACCAATGTGTAGCAAAGATGAAAGGTTTTAGCATATTTTCATCAGTAACAGATATAGATCCAGAAGAATATGATGTCCACAGTAGCTTTGAAGAATGAATTTACATGATAAATCTTTTTAAATGTCTGATTTCAAAGTAATAATAATAAAATTTCTGGATTTATATTGGCAATAAAAAGCAAAACTGAAGAAGGTATGCACTCTGAGAGAACTCTAGTTTCCTCTCACATTCTGAGAAAAATTAATTCAGTGACTGATGGTGAAAAAATTCTATACTCGAGGAAAGATAAGGCAGACCTGTGCGTGTGTGTGTGCATGTGTGTGTGTGTGTGTGTGTGTGTGTGTGTGTGTGTGTGTGCGTGTGTGCGTGTGCATGTGTGTGTGTGTGAGGACTTCTAACAGTTCCACCACACTCTAACCGCAAATGAGAAGCATTTGATTTAATATCCAGGAGCACCAGATGAGTCAAGCGTTGTGCATCAGGATGTCAGATGGTATGACAGAATCCCATCCAGACAAGCAAGAAACAAGAAAGTTAAAAAAAAAAAGTCAAGTTTATCTACAGCAAACTTTAACAAGTGTTAAATATAGACAGTAAATAGTAAAGAAAAAACTGAGCTACCTTAACTTTAAAACGCTTTAATGATTGCATACACTTCACAGAGTTCCTTGAAGTCTAATCTTGTACAGATCTGTGCTTGAAGTGGGATAATGAGGCTCTTGAACCTTTGGATAAAACGATAATGAGGCAAATAATCTATAACCCACACAGGATTTCATCAAAGATCTGCAGAAAAATGACTCAGTATAATAATAATAATAATATTCAGAAAAGAACTTCTTTAAAAATTATCTGTACAAACAATGAAAGGTTTTTACAAATGATGTATGACCAGCAATGTGCGGTGATAAGTACTGGGGAGAATACAGAGCGCCACAAATACCTGTTACAACCCAAACCAACATAAATATTGTGCTTTAATGACTTACAGCACAATAAAGCTCCACTGAGAAATAGTGAATGTTGGTGACCCTCAGTCACAGCTGCCAGATATCATGTCAAATAAAGAGGGATTTGCGCAGGTAATAGATCAATCCAATCATCAGGTACATGCCAAGTCAGGTTCTTTTTGTAATATGCGTTTTCATACAACAGCTGCACACCGACTGTTGCCAGAACATGTAAATGTTCTAAACATAAACATGAATAATAATTTAAGTATTACTAAAAAGTTCATTTCAGTTGGTTTATTTATTTTTTTGTTATTTGTATAGCCCAATATATCAATGGCTCAAAGGGTTTTACAGGCCCACACACATGCTGTGTAAGTTGGTGAATTATTATTTTTTTTAATTTTATTTACAAATCAGCTTCACTCAGTGCTGCCATTCATTCATGATGATGATGATGATGATGATGATGATGATGATGATGATGATGATGTGCAGTTCTGTAAATCTAGTGGCGCTGTTTTATGGTGTTTTCCCATGTCTGAGTAAGTAATCAGAAATAGAGTACTCTAGTGTACTGCAGTATTTCAGAACGTCATTTCTCAAGCTTAAATTCTTAGAGGGTCTTTCTTGATTCATAACACTAGAACCTATTTTAGGCAGATTAATACTCAAGTGAGAATCAAGTAAAAACACCTTAATCCCGGGTGACATGGACACACTCGTGTGCTGCTACAAAACTTTGTGATTTTTATTGGCAAAGAAAGGGTAGTGATTTTATACCAACATCCACAGTTCTAAACTATTATAAAAAGAGTTTGATGAGAGAAATTATTGTATTTTCTTTCTGGAATATTCCATTTTGATTTATGCCTGACATAGACACACAAACACACAAGCAGATCCATGCCCACCTCTGCCTCTGTCTCCAGCAGCTTAGACTATAAAACAATAAAAATCCAATAAACTTTCTTCCAAAGACAAACGTCCCTCACCTAACAGATAGCTGCTCCTGTGATGTATTATTTCACTTTCACTTCCAAATTCCTGACAGACAGTGAACTCAACACGATGCACTGCTTGACAATGAGTGGCAGAGGAATTAACATGGGTCATTTACGAGCATGTAAACCCTTAAGTCTTTAATCCCACTGCCTGTTGACTGTGAAAGTGACTGTGTGTGTGTGTGTGAGTGAGTGAGTGAGTGAGTGAGAGAGAGAGAAAGAGAGAAAGTTTATGTGTACTTGAGTACTTGAGTTCAATATAGCATACATACACAAATTCATGCAACCGCTTGCACAACTCTTTGTGTGTGTGTGTGTGCGTGTGTGTTTGTGTGTGTTTGTGTGCGTTCCTGCCATAACTCTAACAGGTTACCAGCTGTTTGCTGTAGGCTCTGACAACAGTTACCCAGCAGCTAACATGACACTCCCAGCAACATATATAGGAGCTAACAGCATGGGATTCAACGTACACACACACACACACACACACACACACACACACAGAATGAAAGAGAGAGAGAGAGATTTCGTTTAGCCATTTCTTGCCTCGTTGAGTCTGATCTGTTCAATAATACCGTTTGTCTTTCTGTTGAACAGATCACACTGAAGTCATGCTGCGCTTGTAAGCTGTGGTGGAACCTGTCATTCACATGCACTGAACTAAAATGACTTTTGAAGTGCATTGAAATCCCTTTTTAATTCATTACGCTGCATTTGAAATGAGCCGTCTCAGTTTACTGTGAACGCGCTGTAATGCATCACTGTGAACGTGCCTCACTGAGAAAATGCAAGGCTATTGATTTACTGTCAGATTTTCCAGCTCTACATGTCGCAAACTGTCCTTCTATGCTGTTTTCTTCCTATCCTCCATGTCCTCTTTCCTCCCTCCTTTTACCCAAACCCCTCTCCATCTCCATACTTCCATCCTATCCCTACCCCCTCTTCTCCATCCACATCCAGGTCTTAAAGATGGTTTGGTGCTGATAAAGCAGAGCAGCTCTGGCCAAAAGACTCAGCTGAAGTCAGCGCAAAAGAATACGAATAAACGGAGTGATTACATTACCAGATAGAGTGAATTAGGAAATGGTGGATGGATGGATGCATGCATGGATACCAATGCAGAAAGAAGTGATAAGTGGATACTCAAGAAAGAAGAATATCCTGAGAGTCAGAGATAATCCTGTCTGTCAGTTCATAGGTTTGATTCCTGCATCAGCAGCTAGACATGTTAAAATGTTATCTGGTTTTTCCGCTCCTGCAACTCAAACTACACACACGGAGAGATGTGCCTGACGAAAAATGACTTCGACCTTCTGAACCCACCAGTGGATCTGTCGCTTTGTTCACAGCCTCATAATTTTATATTAAATTCTAGTAAGACCCTGAAGTTTATGGACACCAAACATGTCAAGAAGTATGACCGTGTACATGCTAAAAATAAAAATCTCAGAATTTCAAAATAAAGGCATTCTTTTTTCTTTTCTATTTTTTTTTTTTTTTTTNTTTTTTTTTTTTTTTGAGAGTTATAATGAGAAGAAAACAGCAATTTTGAGGGAAAAACAATATATTTGAACAAAAACTAGTTATGGATTTCAGCTTTAACATGATTTACTGCATCACAGTCAGAATCATATGTGTGCGGATGTGCACAAGGTGAAATATGACTTCCCCTCAATAGGAATGCCAAAAGGAGAAGACCGCACACTGCATACTCAATTTATGCATTGTAAATTTATGCACATGATAAAATACAAAGGCACATACAGTAAAGACGTACACTTTTTTTGCACTTGCCTCGTGTGTTCCATTTTTATGTCTCCTTATTTTATTATTCTTGTTTCATGCTGATCACATAATCACTTCTTTCAGACACATGCTATAAATAAAAGCTATTAGAATTATATTTTCAAATCTGTCTCCTTATGTCTTAGTCAGCCTGTCTCTTCTTTACGTCTTCTCTACCCTCATCACATCTGCTGACAGCACAGACAGCAGCAGTTAAATCTCTCACTTTAATTAATCTCGTGTTCATTATATTTCCCCTCTCTAAACAAACCACCCCATATCTCACTGGCACCCATCCCAAAATGAAATTAAGCCATGAATCGTCCTCATGCTCTACAGCAGCCCACTGGTTCTGCTGCTTGCCAGCACACAGAGAAAAGAGTTGACACTTTATTTTTTTCTGCTGGGGCCAAAGGAAAGAGGTCCAAATCTGCACTCAAACGGAGTAATTACCCACTGAAAGGAGTGGGGATGGAAGACAATAAAGTATAAATGAGAGAGGGGAAGAGATGAGGAAGAATGGGAAGACAGACTGACAGCAGCAATGGGAAGAGTAAATGAATCTGGATTTAAGGCATAGACGGTAAACGGGTCAAGAAAATGTGGAAAAGGACCCGTGCAGTTTAAAGTTGATTAAGATTAAGGGCACGTTCTTATTAACAGTGAGTAATCTGAGAGTGAATTGAAAGACGATGATGACCCATTAAAATTGCAGCTACAGACTATAAAACAGTCACATGCCAGTGATTAGAGTAAAATAAATTAGTAAAAATGAGTAAAATCAAACATTCACCTCACAGAAAACAGCTGACAAAGCATAATGGCAGACTGAATAATAAAGTGGAAATGCAATGTTAATTCAGGCAGAACAGCAGGCGAATAAAAACATGGTTAATTAAGGCAAACCTTTAGGGGAAAATTTCAATTCAAGAAGTTATGAGGTAAAGTTCAGATACATTTTTGCAAAAAATATATTGCAATTTTGCACAAATATAATGTTATTATCTCATAATGTTTCCTTTGGCTTCCGTTAATTTTCCATCTGCTCCTGGCAATCAGTGAAACTCAATTCACAGTCTTGCTCTTCTAATATTTGAGGAATCCCCATTAAAACACCAACATGCAAATTAGTTTTATTAATGTAACTCCAGACATGAGGTTACATAATGAAAAATCTGATCTGCTGACAAAAGCTGTAGTGAGTGAAATTATCCTGCAGAGGTTTCTTCCAAGCATAGCAGCGTACACTACACTGCTGGTATAATGAAACTCATGCACACACACACACACACTTATGTTTTCACTATACACACTAAAACACCTGCATACACACAGAGATATACACATCTATACATGCATGGATGGAAAGATGTACATACATGACCACACGCGCACCCACATTCACACATGTATGCACACATACAATAACCACGCACCAGCAGATCATACCTGACTCATCAGACCCATTACAACAGCACAATTATCAGCTCAGGCTGAACGATGTCTCACTGGGAGAATCCAAATCACACAGAAACAAACACAACCATTATTAATTTAATGAGACTCATTACAACATAAGCCAAAGGTCTCAGTCTGAAGAGACTTGAGGGACGAACCATCATTAAAAGAGTCTAATGACAGGATGAACACCGTTGCTTTTAACAATACCTCTTTCCTGACTACCAGAGCTAAAATACAGTACAGCATTGAGTAGTTTGATCTGAAAAATAATGAAATCAATAATATCACTAATGTGACTGATTATGTTGCTATCCACTCTGGTGAAACTCTTCTTAGCGTTACCATAACACAGGAATGACTTCATCGTATTGGCCATTTATATGGATATTATAGATTCAAATGTTCTTTTGTTCATTTAGAGTCTGTTTTTAAAAATGTTTGCAGGATTTTAATGCTCAAAAAAAGACACTGATCCACTTCTCCCCGTAGGTGCACTGATGTGCACACTGAGTGTGAATACTGGATTAATTCATGACTAGGTTATTTTCTACAGGCATCAATCTAAAGTTTTGACACTGACAAAGTTAAACACAACTCCTACTAAATTCCACAATACATGTTAGGGAAAATAACAAAAAGCAGAATATCTCTCTGTTAAATGAAATCATATTTTTGTCTTTTCTGACCTATGCTATTAAACCTGTTTCAGAAATAGAAAAGAAAATGCTGTACTCTGAAGTGCAAAATGTCCACAAATCACATTATATCCTGAATACCTAATTATAAAGGGAGGATTAGCTGTTTTCCTGTTTGAGCAGTTGGAATTAGCTGTCACAGCCCCAATTTGTGCCTCTGTAACACATAACAGTTATTTGCTCTACAAGAGCCCAGACGTTTTTGTGGAAACAGGTTAATAACATGAGGTCAAAGGCATTTATACACTTTCTCCTGCTGAGGCTCAGCTAATAAAAACGTTTGATGGTGCAACGTGACAAAAGCAGGGCTGCAGGAGCTCTCTCTCTCTCTCTCTCTCTCTCTCTCTCTCTCTCTCTCTCTCGCTCTCTCTCACACACACACACACTTTTTAAAGACAAGCAAACTTACGTCCACGAAGTCACAAATGCAGACTTGGACATGTTTGAACCCTGCATCTTTTAATACATTACACATTTTTAGGTTCAGAAACTGTGAAATCTGATAGTTAAAGGACCATACCACCCATTTTGTATGTTTGAGCCTAATATTATTCAATTTTCATACACGTATGGTTACTGACAATCATTTCCCAAAGGATAAAACTGTATTTCAGCTTTCATGATATTTTGCAAAATCTCTTAATCTTTCAAAATCAAATATTCAAGCGATACACCCACCTTAAAAATCAATGTTTCACCCGCAAATAGTTACACAGCCTTATGAAGTCACGGTTGTCTAAATTTTTCAACAAACTCAGGTCTTCTTTTGGGACTATATTTCCCAGTGGAGACACACATTCACTCCACACTTTTCATTGCACTTAAATGCTGAAATTACAAAACTTCGAGAGAAAAAAGACCTGAATACACATCTTGTTCATGATAATAGATTACCTATCCCAAGAACATTTCAAGTGTCAACAAGTTGATTTTAATAGCGTATCAGAATAACTGAAACCAATGGTGGTCTGGAAGGTAGGAAAAACAATTTTAATTCACCGTTCCAGTAGTATGCTTTGGGAAATGATTGTCAGTAATGTTACGAGTATGAAAATTGAATATATTAGGCTCAAACATGCAAAATGGGTGATATGGTCCTTTAAACCTGCGACAAGTACAGAAGCGTAAAAGCCACCAAATATTTGTGTTTAGATAAGACCTATGGGACGTTTTATGAAGTCATAGCGTATCTGCTTAAATGGATTGCTGAATTATTTCCAATAATTAAGCCAAAAACAAGTATTCAAAAATTTCAGTTTCAGAATTAGTTTCAGGTTTCTTTATCATCACAAACTCCTTCCAAAGTGGCTTTTATCATTATGTCCTGTGCTATGCTGTAAGCAGAAAAATTACAACACGTTAAAATACAAGTTAAAAGACAAAAAAATCTGATGCAAGAATATTATCTGCATAGAGATTAAAGATATTAAAGGTTTCTGCAGCGAGCTTGATCTTTAAAGAAAAGTGTCAGAACATCTGAGGATCTCAACAAAATCACTAGCTGTTTTCATTCACCATTTTATGTGAAGATGAGACGGCAGGTTCTCTGAGCCGTGATCTGCACAGTGCGAGGCGGCGCTGCATCTTTTCATCCAGCAGCTCTGCCCAAGCAGCTGAAGCATCAGGCTCTCCGAGTCTAAACGTCTATAAAAAGACTGAAATTTAATTTGCCCCTAAATTAAGTTTGAGGTGAAATGAAGTGAGAATTTGCCTTAGAAAATCTATTTCCACTCCGATCGAAGTGAACTGTACAATATTACATGCGTGATTAAATAGACCTCACCAAAGCCTACCACCCCACCCATTTCCCACCCCACCCCAATCCCCCGCTGACCTTAGATGGGGAACAACAAGAAGAATATTCTGCACTCAGCTCCTCTGTTGTTCAGCACCTTCTTAAACCTTTGGTACAAACTTTTTATCTCACGTTAGACTCTGTTATAAACTAATCCAGCAGCATTAACAGAAGCACAGAATGATGAGACGAGGTTTTATTGTGTTGACCTGTTATAAATGCAGAATTATTGTGTATAATAATGGAACCGTGTAGATTCACTGCATGTTACGGACATTTATGCTGATCTGAACAGAGGTTAATTAAGCGGAAAAATTGTCTTCTCTCAATGTGACTTCCTGGAATTGCATTATGTGCGTGTCTCATGCTATTTTATTATTTGGTCACGTTTGACCTCATTTACAATCGTTCACTCCTCTCGCCAAGCTGCCCTTTAGCAAGCCATTTAACACACAAATGCTTCTGCTTAAATGCCAGGAATAGAAAGTAACTAAGTACATTTATTCAAATACTGCATACTAATTTGAGGCATGTGGAGCCTTTCAGAGACTTTCTACTTCCTACGGAGGGAAATATTGTAGGATTTTTAATTGTACATTTATCTGAAACATGTAGTAACTCTAGTTACTTTGTAGATTCAGATTTTACATTCGAACTGAGATGTATGAGAAATATTACCTCTCTCTCTTCTTTTGAACCAATCTGAAAACATAAAAACACTCAAAATTACAAGATTTTTATGTTATATCAAAATTAAACTCTACACTTCTTCACTTTGAGAACAATTACTTTAGATAACTGTGCATTCAGTGACTAATACTTGTGTACTTTAATTAAACAAATGCAGGACATTTTCTTGTAATTCAATATTTTCCACTGTGGTAGCATTACTTTTACTGGGGTAGCAGATGTGAGTTTTTCTTCCACCACTGGTGACTGCTCGGTTCTGTGAGCTTCCCTGTGAGAATGTGTGACAGGTGCTAAAATAAAAAAAAAAAAAACTGTGCTCTGTCTCAGTGGCTTCATAAAGAAAAAATAAATAAATACAGTGAAAAATAGAAAATAACAGCTTCAGTGAGCTCTGTCTGAGTCCCTGCTTTCAGCTGTCAGTAGTCCAGGTAAAGTGAACCCACGGCGGGACATGCTGGCACTCTGCTGATGTTCTCCATCACATTTCATCTCATCTCAGCTCATCTCACCCGCCTCCTTTCTATAAACATCCTGATTCCAATGATACACTCCGGGTGTACTGCAAATCCCAGCTGTGTGTGGTGTGTATGGCTGTGTTTTGAAAACTTAAAGGGGACATATTTTAATTTTTGTTATTTTCCCTCATTTATACACTGTAATATACTATAGTAGGAAGTATGTGCTGAACATTGTCAAAGCATCAAAACCTGAGAAATACAAACTCATAAGTCCTTAATTATCCTGAAAGCTTAATTTTGATTCTTTGACATGTTAACATCAACATGAAACACGTGAATTTACCTGCCTACATCTGGTTAGACACACCCACCAAGTATGAATGAATGTAGCGAGAGCATCTGCCATGTCACAACTGGCCAATCAGAACAGAGTGGGCTTTTTTTTTGGGGGGNGGGGGGGGGGGGGGCTTAAAGAGATAGCACCTAAAAATGGCCTGATTTCATTCATTTCACTGCAAGGTAAATTGGAAGTGCATCAATGGGGTTTTATACATTAAAACATTGCAAAAGTTTCAAAACAGAACTCTAATGAAAATAAGAACATAGAAATATGTCTACTTTAAAACTGCATATATGTGTATAGCGTTAATGTGCGTGTGTGTGTGTGTGTCTGTGTTTTGCCTTCTCGGTTTCTCATGTTGCATTTGCATGCAAGGCAATGAGGCATTAATAGTAGGCATAAAACATTTAAAATGTGATTATGTGCCTGTCTCTATGCCACTTATAGTGTCTGTGCCAGTCTGAGTGGAGAGAGAGAGAGAGAGAGAGAGAGAGGAGACTGAGTGCCATTCAGTGTCAGGCTGCACCACTCTAAAACAAAGCCTTTAGAGTTTTGCATGACAGGCTGAAAGGAATGAAAGAGGGATGATGGAATGAATGAGTGACAGAGAGAACGAGTGAGAGACTGAGAGGGCTAGAGGAAACAAAGAGATGAAAGAGAGAGACAGAGAGGCTGCATAACGAGAGGGGGACACTGCTTAAATGAACAAACTACACAGGCTGAGAAACACATGCACACATTCACAGACAGAAACACACACACACACACTTGCCATTTGCCTGACTGAGGCTGTAAAACAGGATCATCTGAAGTGACATCAGAATGAGATAAAAAGAGCGACAGAAAGAGAGATGAGAGGTGGTCCATCAACTTGCTCAATTTCTCGTTTTCTCTTCATGTGTTCAGACTGAACATAAAGCAGATTTTAGTGGCGACGTGAACACATTTGCGGTGGATGGAAAGGCGAGAATAAACACGACTCTTAAGGGCCAAGTTCCATTCATCTAAAAAAAACAAATGGAAAAATGAAAGAGTCTGAAGGAAACTAAGACGAAATAACTGGACTTCCTGGAAATTTCTTGAAGTTTTTCCTCTCTAAACACAAATCAAAAATACAAGCACATACAAAATCATAACACATATACAGTTTACACACACACACACACAACTGTGACATCAGCAGTGACATCCCTGAGTCTTCAAACATTCTGACATCATCAGTGACGTCACAAGAGCCTCTCAGTGGGTTTGAACCGGTTTACATATTCCAGCATTGACTTCCACCACTTGAAAAATGCTGAAACATGAATAAGCTGCAGTAACAAACATTACCTTAAATAAAAAAGCAGGTAATCATAATGACATTGATGAGGTACTGCAGGTGTTGCAGCTCTAACAAAGGAGACATGAATCTCCTTGTGGCTGCTTCTGCTTCTGGCTTTGATCCAGTTGAGCCTGAGGCAAAAATTAGGCAGGCGAGGGATTGGAAACAACAAAACTCTAAATTAGCATGAACACAAACGCTACTGTTGAAGATCCAAACTGCTCGTCTGCTAAAGCCTGTGTAAACATAACATCGCTATCACAAGTGTTCACCTTCTTTTGCATAATCCATGAGTCTCTTTCTTCCAGGCTGTCTGGTGTTATGGATCTCCCCCTAATGTCTGAAGTGCATTTAAAGGGGACATATTCTGCTTTTCTTTTATTTCTTTTCTTTTTTTTTTTTTAACTTTCCCACGTTTATAATATATTCATGACTTTCAAACACTGAAGTTGATGCCTTTAGAAATGCATCCAAAAAGACAAATCGCTAGGTCTTGAACTGCAGTGAAAGCTTTGTTTTTGATTAGCTCTTTACTTCTGTAATATGTTGACATCAACACGTAATGTGAATTTACTACACTCCTGCTTAGACATACACCCACCATGTACGAGGCTAGAGAGTAAATGTTTGGTCAGCATCTATATTTCAGCATCCATGGAGTTTGCAGCTCAGCCCTGATGCAGCTGGCCAATCAGAACAGAGCGGACTTTTAAGGAGGGGGGGCCTTAAAGAGACAGTACCTAAAAAAGCCTGTCTTCACTCAGTGTGTACGGTAGTGCTGTAGCAAGGAACAGCAGAAGTGGAGCTGTGTTTTTTTACACATAAAAGCAATGCAGAGAGTTCAAAATAGACCCTAAATGAAAATAAGAGCATGGAAATCTGTAATATGTCCTCTTTCATCACATGGAAACAACGAGGAAGCTCCCATCATTTTACACAAACCAATCCACCCCCAATCAACAGCAAGTGAAGCGAGACTCGTTGCAACACTGGGGTGTAAAAAAAGCTTCGTCACAGCTTAGCAAGACAGTAAACTGAGTTACAAAGCGGCAATTATTGGTTTAACGCTATTTAAATTTATTTCAGCTCGCACACCACAGCTAAGTTAATTTTATATGACACTGAAACTTTGCAAAAACATTCAGATCATCAACAGCAGGAAGGTGGAGAGAAAACAATTTAAAGCTTTGTTCATCCTTAGAGAGTTTGCCGTGTGTGTGTGTGTGTTCTTTCCAGCAATAACTCTGCTTCTTAATTTACACAGTTAAACTCATTCACACCCGGGAGCTCCATCTTTTTTCTACTGACGACCAACAGCCATTATTGTTTTTACTCCTGATGAAATTATTCCAGCTTGCGCTCTGCAGGCTGCTGAAGACTGAAACAAGGTTTTTTGTCACCTGCAATGAAAAAGTGAAATAAGAAATTTGTGAACCCAAACTTGTGATCACAGAGGTAAAATTAATTTTTTCAGGGGTTCTTTTGCAGCAGAGTTAGTCTTTATTAAAGGAGCATGCTGGAGGCTTTTGCATGTTTTAGACCTGTCGTGGGCAGCTTCACATCAGTGGTAAAAGTCTTAAGTGCATAATTTACTATATAAAGTCATCACATAGTTTTAGCATTGTATTTTATTATTGTATTGTATTAACAGCTGGCTTTGTTTCTTGACAACCATGAAGCCCATTCTAAGATGAGTCTAGTTAGAAGAACTTCCCAATAATTAAAGTCTCAATTGACATAAATCACAAAACAAATGGGTGACATTAGATATTAGAATCAAGTCATAAAGGCTGCTTTTTGAGACATCTGTTAGTCAGACTTCTGCCACCACCACCATGGTGAATGTCACTCATTTATGGTGCTCATCCATCAAAATTGATGTCCTTGTGAAGTCTTGGATGTGTCATCCAGAACATCGAGCACTTAGCACTTCTGATTTCACCACATGATACACTTTAAAATCTGCTGCTCATACATGTGCGGACAGAATGAAAACAGAGTGCTGACTCTACGTCAGATGTGGATGTATAAGATAAGATACATGACAAACAACTTGGCTCTGCTGCATGAAGAGCAAAGTGTTATCAGTCAGAGCAGCCAGATGTTTGTGCTGGCAGGCGGACAGATAAGAGACACAAACCCCGAATACAATATACCAGCACAACACAACACTGACATATAGAGGGAGCACCCCACGATCTGTGTGTGTGTGTGTGTGTGTGTGTGTGTGTCTTACTTTAAATTATTAAACACATTTCCTTGTTTGGAGGATTGAATGGAAATTCACCTCTTATTTTGGGTGTGTGTATCCGTGACTTTGTGTATCTGCGTGTATGTGTGGATACATATGCGTGAGGTGAATAACATGCTGAAAACAGCAGCAGTAGCTGTAGCTGTATGTCAGTTATCCTGCAGTAACAATGAGTGGCGGCTCAGACTGACCCCAGCTTTGACCTCCCCCCATCTGTAAAAACACCACACTGCCCCGCTGCAGGCCAAACACACAAGAAGACACACTGAGATCAGTCATTCAGGTGATTTTCTCATGACGGAAATTTGTATATTTAGGAATCAGCCAAAGTTCTTCATGTACTCACTTTGCTCTGGTCTGAATTAGCAAATAAGTTTGTTTTATTGTATTTTGGTTCAACATAAAAAAAAAAAAAAAAAATTTCCAGCCAAGCAAAATATACCAACAAAACCACATGACAACACTCTTTCTGTTCATTGGTTGAAAATGTCTGTGGGCAGGAGCAAGAAAATCAAAACAGGAAGACTACGACAGAAACAATAGAGTTACAGAGTTACATCACTACAACATTTGGTCCATATACCAAACCAAACTGTGGCAGCAGAAGCTGAATTTGACTTCAAGACGTGTGGAAAATCACATGTTGCTTCACACGATGTAAAGAAGACGCCTTCAGACGTGAACAGAGGAATGAGCAACATACTGAACACATACAAACACACCCTAACCTGAACACATGTTCATCTGAACATGTTAGGTAAGCTTGATATGTTTTTCACAGCATCCATTTGATTTGCTGTGTAATCTAAGGTGGAGTTTGTTTTATAATGATGCATACATTCCTCTATGGTTCTATATCAATAAATATAACACACACACACACACACACATACAGTATATAGATATAAAATATATAATCTGAAATATTTTCAGTTTTCATTCTTAAAAAGGAGTCACACTCTCAAAAAAGGCTAATAGTCGATTAAACCATATAAGTGTGAAAACACCTTATACGACCATACCAGCCATTTTGCGTGTTTAAGCCTAATGTATTCAATTTTCATACACGTAATGTTTCTGACAATCATTTCCCAAAGCATACTACTGGAACAGTGAATTAAAAAATGTTTTTCCTACCTTCCAGACCGCCACTGGTTTCAGTTCATTCTGGTACGCTATCAAAATCAACTTGTTGATACTTGAAACGTTCTTGGGATAGGTAATCCATCATCATGAACAAGGCGTGTATTCAGATTTTTTCGAAGTTTCATAATTTTAGTGTTTACACACAATAAAAAGTGCAGGGTGAATGTATGTCTCCACCAGGGAATATAGTTAATGGAAAAATTTAAACGACCGTGACTTCATAAGGCTGCATAACTATTAGCAGGAGAAACATCAATTTTTAAGGTGGGTGTATCGCTTGAATATTTGATTTTGAAAGATTAAGAGATTTTGCAAAGTATCAGGAAAGCTGAAATACGATTTTACCTTTTGGGAAATGGATGTCAGTAACTTAATGTATGAAAATTTAATATATTAGGCTCAAACATGCAAAATGGCCGTTATGGTCCTTTAATAAAAAGTGCGGGATTATACTGATGTTTCAGAAAGGTGTTGTACTGCAACTGTTTTCTTTTAAAGGCTGCAGAGATCAGAAGCACATCAGCAGAATGTTTACAACTTATATAAGACACTAATCACCTTGATTTCAAAGCGTTTTCAGTACTCCTGACCATATGGCCACACACACATGCCAGAATGCACAAAGAGACAAAATGTACATCAGCCTATGCGTACAGCTGTGATGAAACAGCAGGCAATATGTTCCAAACACACATATACACACATAAAGGGATTCAGAGGGTTTAGTAGAAATTATTCACATTGAGCTACGAGTTTTACAGCAGAGACGCCTGTAAGCTTCTTACACAAGATTCAGATTAAGCAGTCAGCCAAATCAAACGCTGTAAGCCCACATGACTACTGGACCTGCATGATAATGACACTAAATAAAATAATACTAGAGTTCACTCAGAGAGCTCATACCTCCATACCACCATATTTTTGATAAATACTGTATGTTGGATCTTCACAAACATCCTGCAATGTATAAGATCCAATCCAGATCTGATACATCTTTGAAGGCGATTGTGTTGATTCATGTGTGTGTGTGTTTGTCTGGGAGGTTAGCCCGTCACATTTATGGAACAGCAGGTTCGCCGAGACCTTCAGAGGATCCATTCTCTGAATCATGATGCAGCGCTCCTATAATGGTGTTTACACGTAGTATTAATACTCAAGGTTTTTTCAGATGTAACAGAGGATTGTTTCTGAGCTGTGATGCGTTTAGAGGACAGAGAATCCACTCAGCATCGGGCAACCTCATTAAAAAGTCTGAAACATCAATTTGCAGCATCCCAAGGAAGTTTCAGAAGCCAATACCTGGATTTTTCAATGAATTAAAACTAACAATACTGATAGTGAGAGCAGAATAATGCATAGGGAACATAAGATTAATTTATGGTTAGTTTAATTTAGAAGAATAGCCAGTGCTAAGCTGGTGCTAATGGGGATCCTAATAAAGAAAGAATTTACCATTAACACAAATATACACACATATAACATATGTATATGTCAAGGATACACACACACACATACACACAGGTGAAATCACACATCACTGAGACCATTACTGCTTTAACAAATGGCGCTGACAGCATTTGATAGGGTCGCAATTGTATACATATATGCATGTGGAGGAACAAGAACTTGTCTTTAAATTTGCGTGTGTGTGTGTGTGTGTGTGTGTGTGTTAATAAACAGAAAGAGNCTTGTCTTTAAATTTGCGTGTGTGTGTGTGTGTGTGTGTGTGTGTTAATAAACAGAAAGAGGCAGAAAATTTAATGAGACTGAGGCTCAGAACAACCCAAACTTAATTAGACTGACTGATGCTAAGGGGGGGGGGGCNGGGGGGGGGGGCGAGGACTGGAAGAGTAGATGGTGAGGTTTACTAAACGAGGAATAATTATATATAGCTAGCTATACAAGAAGTAGATGATAAGAACAAAAGACATCTTCTGTCTCGGTACACAATAACAATATGACATATATCATGATAAATACTTGTTGTGATAATTCTGTTGAGAAACCATTTGTAGATAAAATAACAAGGTGGGGTTGTTTTTACCTGACAGATCAGGTACTTCATCACACTAATAGATTTTTCTACAAACTCAGATGAAGTCAAACCAAATAAATGTCTCATGTGTCGTTACTGTGGAAACAGCTGCCTCATTAGGAAACATAAAATGGGACATATTATTCAGATTCCCGTGAACATATTTCTGTCAAAGTCTATTTAAAACCCCTTACAATGCTTTAATTGTAAAGTTTTCAACTTTATAAAACACATTGATCTAAACACATTTGATCTCATTGATCAAAACACATTGATCACACTCTTCTCTACTTCTCACATTCTCTTCCCTCTCCCCCTCTCTCTCTCTCTCTCTCTCTCACTTACACTCACTATACATTAAGGGTGTNCTCTTCCCTCTCCCCCTCTCTCTCTCTCTCTCTCTCTCACTTACACTCACTATACATTAAGGGTGTCGCGATATATGGTGTTGATAACCATGATATTTAAAAAATGAAATATTGATATATCATGTTAATAATACATATGATAATATCATGTAAATAATCCAGCGCCTCTTAAATCATTTCCATTTCTTTCCATTCTCGCTTTGTCTCCCTCCCCCAACGTCCCATCCACACACACACACAGACACCTGACATGATGCCATGACGCAGTAACTAGCTAGCTAGCTAACTACTATAGCTAGCTAGCTACTACCACAGTGTGTGGCTACTACTGCTGCGCAAAATCATGTGGGAGGAGATGACAGATGAGAGAGAGACACTCCACCCTAACCCAAAAAAGGTAGCTGGCCAGTGTGGGAGTTCTTTGGATTCTGTATAAAAGACAGCGTGTTGGTAGACGCACCAGTCCGCAGGAAATGCTTATCGGCAGTACCTGCAAAAAGGGGGCGACACCACCAACCTGTTCACCTTCACCTCCATCATCCTGCAGATTTCACCACGGTAGAGAGATTAAGTAGCAGTTAGCTTGCTCGCCCTGAAATGGGAAATGTTCCATGAAGGTGTAAGTTGTGTTGTTAAAGCTAAGTTATCATGGCGTTGGACTGGACAGGATTTTCTCTCTCCTGGTTATTTGTTAGGCAGCATCAAAGAAGCAGCCAGAGACTCAGGTCAGCTACTGTTATGCTCCCCAAGTGATTTTGTTTCAGTTGACGTTGTATTGATGGCAGATGTTAGGCCTTATGGATCTTTTGTTTATCAGGTCATCTGGTTCCTTCACATGATCCATTAAGTGGAATTGCTCTTTTTGTAGCTTTTGTACAATTATGGTTACAGACTCTCTCCACCTCCCTACACTCATATTTGGAATCTAATTCATTTTCCAAAAAAAAAAAAAAANACTGATAGCATTTTTTTTTTTTTTCAAGTGTTGTACAGTTATTGCGATAATATCGTTATTGTGAATTCCTTTGGCCACGATAATCATGTAGTGAAAATCTGATATCATGACAGCACATACTTATTGATGCACTGTACGTACACTCTCCTGCTGGTTTGGTTGTAATTAGTCTGCATACTTATAGATTTTTAATTATCAATTTTGCTCTTGTTGTCTTATCCTTATTTTTTTTTTTTTTTTTNTTTTTTTTTTTTTTTTGTTTTATTTTATCATATATTTTTATACTTAAGAAGCACAGTCTGGGAACCTATCAGAAAAAGCATTTCACTGTTGTTATACTCATATGGCTGCACGTGACATATCTTCTTCTTCTTTTCCTTTCGGCTTTCCCTTCAGGGGTCACCACAGCGAATCATCTGCCTCCATCTAACCCTATCCTCTGCCTCCTCTTCTCTCACACCAACTAACTTCATGTCCTCTTTCACTACATCCATAAATCTCCTCTTTGGTCTTCCTCTAGGCCTCCTGCCTGGCAGTTCCAACCTCAGCATCCTTCTACCGATATGTTCACTATCCCTCCTCTGTACATGTCCAAACCATCTCAGTCTGGCCTCTCTGACTTTATCTCCAAAACATCTAACATGCGCTGTCCCTCTGATGTACTCGTTCCTGATCCTATCCATCCTCGTCACTCCCAAAGAGAACCTCAGCATTTTACATATAAACATATAAAACTTTGAAACTTGAAACTAGTTCTACTCTCCCTTGTCGTAGCATTGCTGTGCACACTGAGTGAAAAAAGGCCATTTTAGGTACTGTCTCTTTAAAGCCCCCTCCCAAAAAGTCTGGTCCGTTCTGATTGGCCAGCTGTGTCAGGCCTGAGCTGACCAAACCCTTGGTCATAAGCCTTGCACTTGGTGGGTGTGTCTAACCAGGCATGTAGGCAGGTAAATCATGTGTTACATGTGTTACATCACATGTTACATTAAGTGTTACAATTTAAAGTGTTCCCTTTAAATTTCATCCAAAACTGAGCTGTCTCACAGACATACACAGACAATCTGCAGGTAATGTCTGCCATGTTGGTGCACTGATTGTTCATAGTGAAAAAACGTGATTTACAGAAACACTCCAGGAGGTAAATTCAGTCAAAATCTCTTTGCATTCAGTCTGACAAGGACAGCGTTACCCTCAATACAACCAGAGAGCTAAAGGTTGAGTTACCTCAGCAGAAACAGAATAGCAAGATAAATCTTTGCTATCGCAAAGTAAACGCTGTCATATTGACCGACTTTTGTATACACACACACACACACACACACACGCTGAGGGATACAGTCCGACTGTTTGTTTTTTGTTCCAGTCTTCATTCTATTTATGGAACGCTGAATAAGAGACACAGATAAATTCCCTAGGACATGAACGTAAGTGTAAAAAACAAAGAGTGAGAGCAAGAGATTAAGTGAAAGTGTGAGAAATCACCCTATTACCACACACATGCACAGGCACACACACGTGCACACATGCACACACATCCGACATCAGGGTAACAGTTGAAGGAGCCAATAGAGGGACAGCTGGTGGAACAGTTCCTGGACTGGGACCAATGACAGCAAGTAGGTGTGAGCAGTGGGGTGTGTGTGTGTGTGTGTGTGTGTGTGAGTGTGTGTGTGTGTGTGTGTGTGTTGGATGTGTGTGTGTGTGTTGGATGTGTTCCCAGGAATGATGCAATGTGTCATCTCAGCAGGTGCTGTGTCTCTTGTGTGTAAAAACTGAGCACAGCAATCTGTTGAATGCGGATGGAGTGTGTTGGTGCTTGTAAGTGTGTGTGTGTGTGTGTGTGTGTGTGTGTGTGTGTGTGTGTGTGTGTGTGTGTGTATGCATACATGCGTGTGTACTATGTAAGTGTTAATAGGAAAGGGTGATAGAACACATGAGATGCGTAAGTTTTTTAGAATGTGAGGTTCGAGCATGGCTGCAGTCAGCAAACTTTCTATCATCCCTTTGCACAAAAATGTCCTACATCCAGATCTGGATCCAGATCTCCCTCAAAATCTCATCAACTTTTCTTTGACCTAAGTCCCATTTCATCAAAATTACCGTTACAATTTGAGATAAACAACAAACAAATAAACAACAGTATTAACAAAATCTTAGATCTACAGACAGAAATTACTGTAAATAAGCAGAAGCTGCTTTGTTCGGCCTCTGCATAAGATTGTATGTTTGTATCCCAATAAGATATCATACATGAATAAAAATCCTCCTAGGAGAAGGAGATGGGGCAGATCTTGAGAGACACACACAGCACACACATGCACACACACAGCACACACAAACATATATACTGCACATACTGTATATAAGTAATATCTATCAATCAAATACATGCTGTCAATCTTAATACTCATGTTATTGTTATTGTATATTGTTTATTGTATTTTCTAATGCTTTGGCAATATTGTTTGTTTAAAGTTTCATACCAATAAAGCCCTTTGAATTGAACTGAACTGAATACTCATATTTACTCATGAATACTCATTTATTTGGATGAATACTCATTTATTTACCATGAAAAGGAGGAATTGATGTATTGTGCTACAGAAGAGGTGGTTATATGGTGCCATATGACATCACTAACCAGTAATAACGCTGCGAATCCCTCAGGACCAAAAAGAAATGCATGAGTGGACGCTTCACTGTCTGTCAATCAAACATAGACAGGCAGTGAAGCGAGGGGTGGGGGTGGGAATGTAGTGCTTTGAGTGTGGATGATGTGTGTGTGTGTGTGTG
>VXCM01005762.1:23730-55255 GCA_014773175.1 Lucifuga dentata
AGAGAGAGAGAGAGAGAGAGAGAGAGAGAGAGAGAGAGAGAGAGAGTACAAAATCAATCTGCAATTCAGGATTTCACACAGCAACAGATTTGCAGATTTGTAAGTGCAGAACAAGTTTTGAGTGTGAAGTTTTAATTCTGTGCACTCGGTTTAAGACGTCCTCTCACTCCTCTAGCTGTTCTGTTATGGAAGTCGATTGCAGCCATAAATACAAAATAAATATGAGTGCTAATCAATCTCTAAGACAAAATGTGAGCACATGGTGGGACAGATTTGTAAAAGCAGCAGCAGTTTTACGACCAAAATCCTGATTTTTGAGTGTACCCACTTCAAATAGTGCTCCTACAGTTTTCTCCAGCTTTTGGCCCAGATTCTGAGCATTTGGGAATATATCAAGAGCATTCTAGGCTTTTCTGGCTAACACACCTAAGACAGACACTCCACATGCCTTTCACACTGCAGGAACATCTTCAGGAGATCTGCTGTCTCCTTTGTTTTGCACAAAGGAACCAAGACCTGTTTTGATATCATTTTTAGCTGCTTCTCCAGGCTCGGCTCTCTCTGATGGTTTACAAGGCTACAGGATGGAGCTTATCAAATGACATCACTGATTGGTCAGACACAAGTTGACAAACAGCCTTTTTTATATATATATATATACAGAACAAAACAGCAACAGCGAGTTTGCATTTTCTCCTCAAGATCTCAGAACCACAAAACATAATTTTGAAAACTAGCCCTTTAATTACCTCACTGTTTCTGTTATTAAACCACTGTCACATTATAGACATCAATTGCTGTAATTTCTATAATCGTCACGGAGGGAATGCAAACCCAGAACCACCTAGTCCCTACTCCACATAGTTTCAGGTAAACTAATTCCTAATTTAGTTTTAACATTTTGTCTGATAGTGCCTCATTTTTGCCATTATCTAGCATCACTTGATTGTGAACACTGTTGCTTTTATCCATTTCCAAATAAACTAAAGAGATAAAAGCTCCATATTTCAAAATATTTGCTGCTATAAAGGTTCTCTTTTGGCCTGACCTCTGGTCTTGACATTTAAATCTGTCTTCATATGTCTATTTTCTCACCATCAGATCTCTTGTCTTTGTCTTTGTTCTTCCTGTCTTCCCACCTTATAGTCTATCTCCTGGATCATACTGTATGTCTGTTTGCATGTCTGTCCTTTTTTTTTTTAATATTTTTTATTCACATTTAATCACATTAATATACATCACAACAAAAACANGTCCTTTTTTTTTTTAATATTTTTTATTCACATTTAATCACATTAATATACATCACAACAAAAACAGAACAATAAACCCCAAAGAAGAAAAAATAAATATCATACAACTCTCAAATATAAAAACAGGCTACAACAGGAAGAACATTTAAAAAAAAAATAAAAAAAAACAAAAACAAAAAAAACATCACCATTAAGTACCTTTGAGGAAACCAAGAAATTTCCCCCAGATTTCATATTTGTCTTAACTGTATTTTTCTAATCTTCTAATTATCTCATAAGACATTATTTTTGCCAATACATTCATCCATTCCCTATAGGAGGGGGTTTCAGTGCTTTTCCAATGCCTGAGAATAAGTCTCAATGCTGATACCCTACCCAGACTTAACACTTTAAACTGAGTCTTATTCATTCTTTAACTTCATTTTTATCATTTAGGAGACAAAGTTTCAATGTCCAAGGAACAGAGAACCCCAAGCCCTCTTCCATAGTTTGCATCGTTTTATTCCAAAATGGAGAAACAACAGAACAGTCCCACAAGGCATGCACTAACGTCCCTGTCTTTTCCTCACATCTCCAACATAAATCATGATCTATAAGACCCATTCTTTTTAATTTACCGGGAGTAAAATAATATCTGTGCAACACTTTATACCTTTTCCTTTGGCCTCCCTTAAATTTTGTTTGCATGTCTGTCCTGATGTTAATCTCTCCCAGTCTCTTTGTGATGGAACTTGAGGTGTAAGAACTGGAAGCAATCATCCCTTCTGTTCATTTTTTTTTCTTTTGCTTGCTTGTTTTCCACAATGTCTCACATAACACAGATCTAATTTTCACAAAACTTGCAGGAGTGTTACATTTCACAACTGCTCTGCCACGTTTTAATTTTTACACGGAAATTTCCAAAGTGAGGGCGCTCCAGACCTCCACTCTGGGAGTGGCCTGTCTGCTTGTCTCACTGTACTGCCTCTTATAGGAGTGTGTATCACCCTCCGCTCAGACATGCACCAATTTGCCCTGCACCAATCAGCCAGATGATGTGTGTAATTAAAAACGGTGAAATAACGCCACAGATGAAAGAGTGGAGGTAAGGAAACGACCGTATATGCACCCCAAGAGAGCCATCAGGCAGAAGACGAAGGAGTAAAAGCAGGAGGAGTGAGAACAGAGAGAGGAGGTAGATAGACACTGAGATGTTGCAGCAGGAGGCAGAGAGAATAATGATTCCTTTAAGCAATGTGTTTGGAAACTAGAAATCAGTGCGGAGGAGACACTGGGATGGTGATGTCATCTGCTTCAACTCCAGAGTGAAATATCTCGACAGTATAAATTTTGTACAGAAATGTATGGGATGAATTCTAATCATTTGGAGGTTATCCTGGTTTTGCCTGTAGTGCCACCAACAGGTCATAATTTCCATTTGTTCAATATTATTTTGAAAAGTAACAGTTTGATTTCCATCTAATTTGCTAGAGAATTGTGATCCCTGGAGGATGAATCCTACTAAGCTTGATGACTTTCTTGCTATTCACCCAGGTGTTTCTGCATCAGGTGGAGAGATACATTTGTTGTGTTCCCAGTTAGCCTTGTAGCTGAACAACAGAAGTAGCTCCTTTTTTTAGGAAGTAATTCAACAGGTGCTAATAGCGCTACTTCCATTTAAGTATGGCTTCAGGTCGGGTTCAGATTGCAGGGCTCCAATGTGTGATTCTGATGAGTTAACAGTTTGATCAGAGAGAACGTTGCTTCAACGTTTCCTGCTTTCAGTGATCTCAGTTAATGTAAGCTAATTAACGGTTATTAGAATGTCTGTAAAGCGGAGCGATATGTATCGTTAAAAGTCCTAGTGCTGTTATACTCTAATATCAGCACTCCTGGAATGCCTCTTGTCCAATCAAAATGTTTGGTCGGAACTAACTGTTGTATAATGTGGCATGACAAATTTTTACTGTGTGTAAAAAAATTACATCAGTATTATCATGAACGATATGATATGGCACAGCGCTACTATAAACACTCATTGATTGCTGCTGTGTCTGCACTGCCTTTCCACAGATCACCTGTCATACAGAGTTGGTGGTGGTCCCCCCCTTCATTAGATTTTCCATTGGTAGTGTTTGAGTAGGTGGCGCTCTTTTCGCAACTACAGTGGTTCATGGCAACAACTCAGTTCCTCCTTCTGCTCATTATAAACAAAGCAGAAAACAAAAATACACTTGGGAAAAAAACAAAGAAAATGTCACTGTCAAAAAAAGCATTATTTTTCATTACACCAATTAGCAATAAAGAGTGCAAAAAAAGAAAAAAACCCAAACCAATTCTTTAACTCCATCAAACTGCAGCAGTTTATCACATTAGTTGCCTGAGATGTAAAATCTAATGTTATGCAACAGCCAGAGCTGCACAGTAGCCAACAGTACACAGCCGTGGTTATACCGGGCCTTTCCCAAGTGTGATTTGTTAATGTATGAGTGTGAGGTGGGGCGGTGATGAAAGAGCAGCATAACACCCTCTGGGTAAATAAAGGTTAAAAGATGCAGAAACAGTGGGAACATATGTCTGCCTGTGTGAGCAAGAGGAGCAGGATGAGAGCATAAGCTAAATGCTTTAGTACGTGAAATGTAATGCAATGTGGAGAGGAGAATTGTAAAAGATGCAGGGACAGGAACAGATGCAGAGGAAGCAGAAAAGAGAGGAGGGGAGGGTGGTGAAAAGAGAAGAAGAAGAAAGAGCAGTGGAAAGGAAAGCTGAAGGTAATGGAGGGGGGAGGGAGAGAGAGAGAAAGAGAGAGAGAGAGAGGTAATAAATAATCTATCACCCAATATAAAAAGCATAGTTGGATACTGAACAGGAGCTGAATATGTTGGTGGCAATTTGTGCAAACAGATGTATCAGCAAATATCAGACCTCAAAGAACAGAAGTTCACACACGAGAACACACTGATGTTATCAAAAGCATGAACAATCTCTGTAATCTTTCTAAATATTCCTTAAGGGGCAAACAGTGTGTGGGACTCAGTATTCAGTAAATAACAACCTTGTTATATAGTTCTACTGCTGCATCTGTAGGTAATCACACATGGATGGATGGATAGATGGAGGGATGGAAGGAGGGGAGCTGTACAGCCTCAGAGAGAGAGAAGGTGGATGGTGCAAGGGCTGGGCTGAAGCCTGGTGCAGGAAAGAAAGAAAGAAAGAAAGAAAGAAAGAAAGAAAGAAAGAAAGAAAGAAANCCAGGGAGACCCCACTGGAGCTGCTGTGCCTGAGGAGGATCCCTGCTCCTCTTCCTCCTCACTGAAACTACACTTCATACTGAATACATAAACTGAGTCAGAATAAATTCAAGAGATGTGAATCATTTTTCTGTGCCTGAACATCACATGTAGGGCAGAAATATGAATGGTCATATGAAGAAAAAAACACCAGTCTCATAAATCAAACGTAGCCTATACTGCTGCACTGATATATTCAGAAATTACTACTGTAAAATATTTTCCAGTACACGATTATATAGGTCCACTAAGAGTGTCTGTATCATAGGCTAGTGTCTAATAATGTTAAAAATACAAATCTCTAAAATGAGGTTTCCTGCCGTTAAACGGCTTTCAGATGAAACGTTATGCAACGCTAATAAGTCGTTTAAAAAAAAAAGAAAATTTGTTTTGTCGGTTAAAACGCAGAAACGGTGATCAGCCTGTCGGATAACGCGGAAGATGGTAAATGATCCGGACACCACAAACTGTGGAGAAGAACTATGAAATCCAACATGAAACCCGGACAGAGACTCTGGTGCGTAAAGTTACCGACAGACAAAACGAGAGAAACCAGGAAACAGGCAAAATAACTTTTACCAAACAAAAAATGGTTGCGCATATTAAACAACATATTATATTCAAGAATTTTCTTATGTTACATCGTAAATATAAAAAAAAAATATTATAATTAAAACATCATAATTCTGACATTAAAATGAGTGCAAATGGGCAATTTTCTCAAGTTCTGCCTGATCTAAAAAAAATTTATTGAAATTCAATCATACATCAGAATTCTATATATAAAAAAACAAAATTAATGCCAAAGGGTATGTTTTTGCAAATTTATTACTAATATCATACAGACATTGTATATTTTAAAAAAAATGATTATATATAACATAAATCTGTATAAAATACCTTAAGATTGTATTTTTCAAAATTATTTATGATACAATCAAAATAAATGCAGATGTTACAAATGGAATTGGGCAAACATGGTAATTCCAACTTAAATGAATTAAAATGTTTAATTTTTCCTAAATTTCATTTTTGATTTCTCTTTCATACCATTATTTGATAATGATTATTAACCTGAGCTGCATCAAAGATTCCACTGAATGGGAAGAAACTAAGGCACAAAAACTGCAGAATGTTCAGAGACGTGGCTTTATTTTGAAGTTGTAACCGGAAGCCGTGTGTTTATTTCTGCTGACCTGACTTTTGGTCCAGCACTCTGCAGCATCATCAGAAAATTTATGACCTGTCGTTTGTTTCTCAAAGGAACAAGAAGACCTCAGCTCTTCACATTTGGAGAACGTTTGATTTGATTTCGCCTGTAAAATGTAGATTTTACGGAGAAAGAGAAAACGGCCTGTGTGTGATAAACTTTTCTCTGCAAAAGCAAAAGCCGATTCAGGAGAAATATGTCTCTGCGGCTTCGTGCCCCCCTTCCCCTCTCCCCCCTCCGTGGGGCCATGCAGGGCCAGTGAGGCACTTGGGATAAAAGCGCCGGATAGGCTTCCTGTATCCTGTCTGAACGCATCTCATTAAATCTTCGCAACATCCTCAGTATTTCACTCACGCTCCTAAAAACTTCAGGGAAATGTAGGCTACGGAGCCGCTTCAGGAACCAGCGCGCACTGAGGCGAAGCTGAACCGTAAACACATCAGATTCATCTCTGATATTACTAATTACCTGCCAAATAAAATATACGCCTGGCACTTATTCCACTTAAATATATTTAAATATCAAACCTGCTATGAGAAATAATTAGCCGATTAAAAGCCTTGAAAGCATCAGCAGCACTTCCACGGACAGACATCCCGGCTCTGGTCTAGTTTTTGGCACAGCGGAATGGCTCCACATGGTCGCATCGTGGATTCAGCAGCAGTGATGACCGTGCGGGACTGCGTGATAAGAACAAGCGCAGAGCAAACAAACGCAACACGTGCACACACGCACAGCAGAATTGTAAAGGGAATCTCTCTTACCTTGCGTTCTATTGCAAAGAGAAGCTCGAAGCGATGAGCATGATGTCAGTGTGAAATACTGAGAGAAACTGTCAGTCTCCGCTGCTCCTCTCTCTCTCTCTCTCTCTCTCTCTCTCTCTCTCTCTCTCTCTCTCNACACGCACACGCAGCGCGTTGCCGGGCGGGATGCGGAGGAGCGCGGTTTGTTCTCGGGAACGCGGATTGATGGGGAAAGGCCGGGGTTACGCGCCCGAGAGGGGAGGTGAAGAAAGGAAAAGAGATAAAGAGGTAATAGATGGCGAAAGGAAAGGAAAGGAAAGGAAAGGAAAGGAAAGGAAAGAATATAGATTAAATGAAAGGAAAGATGAAGGAAAGGAAAGGAAAGAAACAAAGCTAAGAGGAAAATTAGAGAGAGGCGAGCAGAGAGAATAAGCAGAAAAAATAGAAAGTAAATTGAAAATTGATTAACTAGACCGAGAAAGGATGGAGCAGTGGCCACAGCTTCCACAATATTTTCCCTGTTTTCTCATATTATACATCACATCAGGCATTATAATACCTGACACTCTAATATCTAAAGTGGGATATTAACAGGCTCCACAGTTAGACATTTTCCTCATGTAACGTAATAACTGAAGTGGGGGAGCAGAGGGAGTTTAACAGCCTGTAGCAGGGAGGATGGGGAGAAGAGCTGGAGGGAACGGAGCAGAGAAGGAGGCATTTATCAAAGTATCGAGCAGGACCAATTACTTAGCCACTGTGTGACAATTCAGGCTGAGGCCTGCTGACCAAGCAGCCAGAAAATACAGCCAGTCAATCAGTCAGCCACTCTGTCTGTATTCTGTAGACACACTGTTAAATCCACCTCAGAGTCCATCAGGTGGAGTCAATTAGAGCACAGCACCTCCTCTTCTGCTCCTCCTCTTCATTCTGCAGATTCATTTCTCGAAACTGCAAAAATCCTCCATGAGCAAAAAGAAAAAAAAAATCTCTAATCTAGTCACATTTTCTATGTTTTCTAAATTCTTTCCACAACAAAACACTATCAGACCATAGGTGTGATAGCAAGAATCACAGATTGGCTGGATGACCTCAAAATAACCTTTCCATTACATTATAAATCATACCACCAAAATGGAGCCTTAATACACACACACACACACACACACACACACACACAGTCTTTGCCCGCAGCAGAGGCTCTGCTGCTTGCATGAATATAAATGATGCACTGTCTCATGTCTCATAATTTTGAGCTCTGGCTGATCATGCTTTTGTGGTGATTATGCAAATGAGAGCAGAAAACAGTGCAAGATTTCGCTACAAATAATATTTTTTATCATTTAATCATGTCAGGGACGTTAGAGGCAGAAATAGGCAGAATGCATGTATAAACAATGTTAATTTATATAATCTTTAGATGAAGGGTGATGATGGGCTTTGATGTTTATTCAGTTCATGTATGTTGGTGGTGAAATAATAAGTCTTTTTTGTATAATTTTAGATGATACTTCAGACATTTCAGACTGGTTTATCAGTCCAGAGAGACAGGAAAGACATGATTGAGAGTTGGATTCAAACCAGAACTTTGGAAGGAAAACTATATGTTGCATAATCCATTTTCGTATTATAACCACTGCCTTGGCACACAAATATTGTAGTCACATTTTATTCTTATAAAACACTTTTTTGAGCTCATTCACTATAAATAATTTATTTTTAAAATGAATAAATTATTTGGAACTGATCAAGTTCCAAAATGTCCTAGAAACTTTTAGAGAGATTTCCTACCTATTAATTTCACTGCAGTTACATAATGATTCTGATCCAGGTCTTGGAGAATAACCCATATTTCTCTCTCTTTAGCCACGTCCTCCAGCTCTTCCTGGGAGATTCCAAAGTGTTGACTGTATAATCCTTCCAGCATATTCTGGGTCTTTCTCTTTCCAGTGAGACATGCCCTGAATCTGATGTCCAAGCTCCTCAGCCTGACCCAAAGCAAGCTATGGATATATAAACTCATTTCGGCTACTTGTATTTGCAATCTCATTCTTCCAGTCACAACGCAGAATTCATGATCAATCCCATATGGAGAGAATCACCAGGTCATGACCTGTCTCTAGATGCAGCCATGGAAAAATACTTTTTGACAAGGAAAATTAATATCCCAAATATTACTTCAAAAATCAGACAGAACTGAATAATTTTACTGAGTCGTTTTATCTGTTATTGAGACTGAAAGGCTGATTATAATTAGAAATGAAAAATCTGTCAATACAGTGAAATTGTTTCGAACTGTTTCCAATACAAATCTACTTTTTCAGAATATCAGGATGTCCTACCTGACATCCTCACCCTGTCCCTACACGAGTCCTGACACCATACAGACAAAAAAAGGTTTTTGGGTTCTGGTATCCATGATCTCATTCTTTCCATTTCTAAATCCAGAGCTGACGAGAGGTGTGTGCTGTAATGTTGATACGCTGCATCACATAAACACATGCAAGCAAATGTCTGTGATTCTGTTGTGTGTGTGTGTGTGTGTTCACAGCAGCTCATGATCAACTATCAGCCATTCTGCAGCACCAGTCAACCAAGACCAGAATGCACCACTCATCCATCCATCCATCCAGCTGCANACACACACACACACACACAGACACAGTTCTTGTGCGCACATTTACACACTTACACACAAATATACAAATCAGCTGCAAACATACAGATAAAACACACACAAACACAGATAGAGCAGACAGACATGCACATAATATTCACAAAAACAACAAACACAGAGAAAAAAGTGCACAAATATACAGTTTATACAGGTACATATCTGTTTGACATGTTTGACAAACATCCCAAACTAACATATGGAAGCTCAGCCTGCACCTGGCACACAAACACACACACAAGGACACACACACGTGTGCCAAACAGACCAGCACATACCGGTTCTCTGAGTTCTCTGCTGTTTCGGCAGGTCGGGTCCACTCATACTGAGGAGGAGGAGGAGGATAAGAGCAGGTCATCTTCCTGTGTGCTTCTCTTTTCTCTGCTGAAAAGAAAAGAAAAGAAAAGAAAAGAAAAGAAAAGCAATTCATTTGGTTTGTCAACATCTTAAAGAGACAGAAGGACATGTCAAAGGCATTCAACTGCAAGCTTTAAGATGCATTAAAGCCCAGGAGGAGAGAATGTTACCCCCCCAAAAAACATTTGATATCAAATCATTATTCATGCATTCATGTTCCAGCAAGCATGGGAAATATACTACACCTGTCTCTGTGTATGAGGGGCAATTAATTATGTCATGATGTTGATAAATTGTTTTAATTTCCTGTATAATGCTAATTACAGTGAGCACATACTGTACTTCTGCTAAGGCCACACAATCATTTAGATCTGTTATTTTATAAACAGAACATATTTAGATTTTTAACCTGTGCCTGAATCTGTACACACAGTAATAGAAAATCATGCTGCTTTGCTAATGGTTGCCTTATTTTAGGAGAATACTTAAATTCTGTCTGGGAATATTAGGGCTTTTTACAAGGATAAATTGTGCAAAATGTACGGTTACTTTGATTTGTGACCACTGAACCATCACAAAGTGCTTAACTGAGAGCAGGAGCTAAAAATGGGTCAGGAACTATACCTATGCTACTAAAATTGGTCTAGGTTCCTTGGTGCAAAATGAAGGAAAGTTGCTGTGGTGCGAACAGCCGATAAGCGTAGTACAGAAGTGAGCTGTTTTGTTTATTTGGACGTTAGCACTTTAATGGCAACGCTGATCATGTTGAGGTATATTACTATTCTACCTGCAGCAGACCAGAACAAACACCAACAGGATGTCAGTATGTTTAGTGGACTGTCATAATAAATCGCACTTTGCCACACAGTGGAAAAACCATAAAGCCATGCGAGAGCTCTAGAGGACATTTTCCTTCTCCTGTCATATTTGTTACTGTGCAGATACATATTAACTTTCCTCCTCAAGACATGAAGCGGATGTCTGCTTTGCACTGAAACATTGTTAAATATCTACATATCATATCAAATTCCTGTTTAAAATGAGACTCGGAGCAAGATGCTTTAGTCGCCTCCATCTGATGCCAATAACGTTATTCCTGGTGTTTACCTGCATGTTACACTCAAATAATGTGTGTATAAACAGACTAAATCACTACATCAAGGTGAGAACATCATCCAGTAGAAATCAGAAAAAAAACCCCAACAATATCAGTTTATATACGGCAGCAGGAGAGTAGGTTTTTGGGAAGCAAATGAAGTTGACACATTTATACAAATAAAAATTGTGAGCTAGACAGCATTTATATTGTGTTTGTCCTGTTGGTCACTGAGCCTCCAGGCACATGTTCACCCTGTCTGTCAATATGTTTCTGCCCGTGACAGAAATATGCAGCACAGTCAAACCTTCCTGCATTGACAGGTGGTGGCAACTGTCCAGAAGCAGCAGACAGTTCTGATATCACTACTTGTGGCATGACTGCCAGACCTCAGTGGAATTGCAGGGATACGGACAACATCCCCATCCTCAGCCTCCATCCAACCACCAACAAGCTCTGTATGGTACATTTAATCTAAATTAAATCAGCTTCACGACACCATGAGGCAATTTCCATTTCCTTCTCAGCATGTCTGCCTTTTGGTTCCCTCTCTCTCTCTCTCTCTCTCTGTCAGACACACATTGACAATGCACACACCAGTCTGGAAAAACAAATTAAAGTGAAATAAGTGGCCTTTACAGCCACTATTGTCCTGTGAGTGGGCAGGAGACTGCAGGCTAGAGATCAGTCTGCAAACCAGAGGACAGGCAGCGAGACAGAGGAAGAGAGATCAAAGCTGAGACAAAAATAAATTTACAGATACAAAGAGATAAACACAGACACAGTCGGGCGTCTGATGACAAATTTCATAATTCTCAAACATGTAAACCAAATTTGTGGACTTCCATCTTACTCCAGTCTTCTGGGCTGTGGGGTAATACACAGAATCTTTGGGAACAACCTTGTTTAATCATCACCAACATGGTGAAACAATACAAACACAATACAAAACACCTAAGCAACAGATAACATCTATCATTGCAATAACAATAATAGAACAGAAATTTGAAATGGTCCCAAAATAGTAGCTGGAATAATGTGAAAACATTTCACCTCTACTAACAACTCTATCAACTATCTCAACCAGCTACAACATTAAAGTACTGCTGACATGTTTGTGCATCATTAGTAACACTAAAAATATATATATATATCTTCTGCATAATGAGTGATTTTGACATTTGTTACTTCAGTACTTTTTCTTACTTTTCTCTCACTTTTAGAGGAGAGGAGACATGATAGAGATTTATAAATTAACACATGGGTTGTATGATGTCACTGTCGAGCCGATTGTATATTTATGGAACAGCAGCTACAATCTAAGAAGGAACTCTTTAAAATTGTATTATCAAAGACGCCATTCTAAGAAAAGAAGAGTTTCTTTACTCTTGTTAAAGCATGGGATGCTCTTCCAGATGATGTAGTGCAGGCCTCTACTGTTAATTCATTTAAGAACAGCCTAGATAAATTCTGGTCAACTAAGGATATTTTATACAATTCAAAGCTGAGTTGTGAGTATTTATGGATATTGTTTGACTGGTGACACCGATGTTATTAATGTTATTTTAATTGCATTTGTTTTGTTGTATATTGTTTTTGTTTTNCTGGTGACACCGATGTTATTAATGTTATTTTAATTGCATTTGTTTTGTTGTATATTGTTTTTGTTTTTTGAGTCTGGTGAAGAGGATTATAAATCCTGTGCCAGAAATTTTCAATAAATTTCAATAATTTTTTTTTTTCTGAGTGAAAAAGGGTCGTTTTAGGCACTGTCTCTTTNTGGTGACACCGATGTTATTAATGTTATTTTAATTGCATTTGTTTTGTTGTATATTGTTTTTGTTTTCTGAGTCTGGTGAAGAGGATTATAAATCCTGTGCCAGAAATTTTCAATAAATCTCAATAATTTTTTTTTTTCTGAGTGAAAAAGGGTCGTTTTAGGCACTGTCTCTTTACGGCCTCCTCCTGAAAAGCCAGCTCTGTTAGGATTGGTCAAGCTGCAGCAGGCCTGACCTGAAAACGTCCACTAATTGTGAAGCATGGATGCTGTGCAAACACTGGCTCACTAGCCTCATCCTTGTGAGGTGTATCTACCCAGGTGTGTAGGTGGGTAAATTCATGTTAAATACTGAAGTCAGCAAACAAAGAACTGATCAAAAACAAAGCTTTCAGGGTAATTTGGGAGCTATGAGTTTGTCTTAAACCCCAAATTTTGATCAATTCAAAGCTTAATCTCAAATTTGGACAGTTTGACAATGTCCACCACAGCCCCTATTATATAACACTATAAACATGAGGTAAAATAGCTAAAAGCAGAATGTTCGGTTTTATGTTAATGATCTGAATGGTTCAGCACAGGCTGAGATATAGAACCAGACGTACAGAGAGGTCACCAGACAGACAGGAAGAGGATGAATAAAGTGAAGTGGAAGTTAGAGGGGGGGAGAAATCGTTGCTGAATCCTATTGGAAATCATTTGAGTGAACCGTCCTACTGGATGGAGAAGAACGGACAGATAAAACTCTGTTAAGCTTTTGTCCTTCAGCTTTCAGCTCAGCAGTTTTCTCCAGCAGAGCTGCAGGCATGCTGGCCAACCTCAGAGCGTTCTGCACCAAAGTACTTGATGTCCTATGTGGGCCGTGGTGGAAAAAGTATTTAAACCCTTTATTTATTGGAAGTAGTAATACCACAATGGAAAACTACTCCATTATAAATACAAGTCCTGCATTCAAAATTCTACTTCATGAAACATGTATTAAAAGTAAAACGTATTCTACTGTCACTCTTAGAAAATCCAAAAACTTAGAAAGACTCCAAAACATGGAAAAACCTTATATCTCAAAAAAAAAAAAAAAAAAAAAAAAAAAACTGTGGAGGAGGGAACCCACCAGCACAAATTGTCTATGGTGATTTCCCATTCCCGATCAAGTTACACCGGTGGGGTCTTACTGAGAAGCCAAACCACCCTCTCTGTCAGTATGTGTACATGCACATTAAAACTTCTTTCTAAGGCAATAAATCAATCTTTTTAAAGGTCATGTAAACACCATGATTAGGTTGAAATTGCCATAAGTCAATACTAATGTACTCTGCATGACAAACCTTAGATTATGCAGTTATAAGTCCATTTACTCAAGCATGCAAACGTTCCATCAGTTGACAATATGCGTAAGTATTCTATACATGCATCAGGCGAATAATGGAACGATGGAATTCGATTAAAGAGGGACTCTCTAATAGGATTTTGCCATTCAAATTCAATTTTTTGTCAGTTATTTGAGCACTATTCAGCAAGTGAAAACAACTGTATAAAGGGTTTTGTGGCTCTAGAGAGACGTGCAAAGTCAGAAAAATTGACTTCTATGACCCTTCTATTCAAGGGTTACAAAACCCCCAAAGACTCGTCTAGACCTTTTTAGAGAACTCAACACATCAAACTTCTAGAAGTGCCTTAGTTTTTGAGCTTGTAATACCAACGGGATGTAACCCTTGTGATGTCATAAGGTCATAAGGGTCAGTTTATCCAATTTCGCACAGCACCTCTACAACCATAAAAGCCTTTCTATGGTTATTTTCACATGATCAATGGTGTTTCCAAAGAAATTAATTAGATGTATAAAATCATGGAGTCTCCATTTAATTCATCCATATTTTTTGCCTTAATCACAGAAATTGGAGTACAGTGTGCTAGTAAATATACTCTGTGGAAATCTTGGCACTCTAGAGCAAATCCTGACACCCTGCGATGTCATCCTCTCCCAAGGATGATACAGCATTAAGGCATGAACAAGTCCTGAAGGCACTAGTCAGTACCCTTGAGGACGAGAGCCAGAAAAATAGGAAAAAGAGAGAGGGCAGAGGGAGGGGGGGAGAGAGAGAGAGAGAGAGAGAGAGAGAGAGAGAGAGAGAGAGAGTTGTACTTTATAAATTCATATTGTCACATTAACTCTTAAGCTTGTCTGCCATGGACCAGCCAACCAAAGATTGAATTTGGAAAAGAAACAATACAGAGTGAAGCTGGACGGAGATGAAAACCAGGAGCAGAGGAAAAGAGAAGCTGGCAGTGAGTGGCGGCTACCTGAAATAAACTTCAGGACGTTAAAGCTACCACTGCAGTTCTTTACTGTCAGTTCGTGGCTCCTGGTCCCGGGAAGACAAAGGATGGAGCCGTGGCAGAATAATTCATACGGTGCCTCCGGCTGTAGCATCCACATGGCTTGACAGAGTTTCAGCAGTGGTGAAGAGAGGAATTAAAAAGCAGAAGTCCAGGCGTTTTTCAGCCATCATAAAATAAGCAGACACCAACACAAACACAAGAGAATGCACAAAACATGTCACACACAAATATTACGAGGTCCTACCTGGTAAAATTGGCTGTGCTACTTTTATGGAAAAGTGACTCAGGGTAACTTTTCAAACATGAGGCTGGAGTGTTAAATTGCCAGCAAATTAACAGGAACAGCTACATGTCTGAAAGGGGCTTAAGTCTGTCTCTGCCTATGTGTAAATCAGTACAGTTCAGTCATAATAATGTAGAATTTTGTGCTGCTGGACTATTTCAGAATATGTTTTAGCAGTAGAGAAGTGATGTTGGTGCATCTATTTTTGAAGCTACAACACTGACTATCACTTATGTTCTTGGTGATTCCACATTTACAGATCAGTGGGACACAGAGTGCAGAGCGACATGACCGGAGGTATAAGTGTAAAACCGGTCCTGAACCTTTAATGTTTCTTGCTTCTTTATTACTAGATCACTGATATCTATCACGACGCGGCTCAGTCGACTCTTAACAAGGCACTACCTCACATCACTGCAGTGATATTTCCCACAGGAGCCATTTTTAAAGGTCAAAGTTCACAGTACCAACCTTGGTGTAATAGAGAAAGCTGGTTCTTCAGATAAATATGGCCTCATATTTCTCCTGGATGCTCACAGGCCTCCAGGCTCTATCCACATTGATTTTTCACATAATTGCAGAATAAGATTCTTGCTAAATAAAATATTACCACCTTGTTTTCTGAGTGCTGAGATTTCCCGTGTATCACTGCAAACACTCACAAAATTTTAATCAGGAACACACTCTTTATTTACAGCGGCTTATTTACGGCCCAGAGACACTACATTTCATGGTGCAGTGAACTCCATAAAGAAGAGAGAGAGTGTGTAAAATCAAAACCAATATTTTTAATAAATGGAAAATAATGATGCTGTGGAATCATTAATAATGAGGTGAAGAGATGAACCCTGTGATGATAGATAGATAGATAGATAGATAGATAGATAGATAGATAGATAGATAGATAGATTTCATTGTTTAGTATAGTGGTTCTCAAACTGTGACACCGTTGGTCAAAGTCAGATTGGGATCCTAATTTTTACCAGGAATTTAAGGTGTCGAGGGGAGGGGGTGTTTCCGTAATTGTTCACCGTTTCTCCACACCACCCTCTCTTTTTTTGTCNGTCGAGGGGAGGGGGTGTTTCCGTAATTGTTCACCGTTTCTCCACACCACCCTCTCTTTTTTTGTCTAAGCACCAAAAAAATTACGAAAGAAAAAAATTATGTTTGCTTAGTTTAAGTTAATTTTTTATTCATATTATATTGTGCAGTGCAAAGGCCACCTGCTGGCACACCAATGGCCGCAGCCCACCAGGAAAAAAGTCCCGCCTCTCCCGATGGCCAATTCGACCCTGCTGTTGGAAATTGAAGCGCACCATGGTGGTNCCCGCCTCTCCCGATGGCCAATTCGACCCTGCTGTTGGAAATTGAAGCGCACCATGGTGGTACTCCAGATGAACCAAAACAGTTGGAATCTGTAAAAATTGTGTTATTGTGGCAAATTATTCACAAATAAAATTGGTTTGATCAAGACATAGGTATCAAAAATTAATTCTCTTATAGTTAAGAATTAGAGCTTTTTGTTAAAAAAAAAAAAATAGCCATTTCATTGTGAGCACAGAATGTACTTCGGTTCTGCATGGGTGTCGGTAACTGTCCACATGCCGATGCTGCTGTGTGGTTATTGTGCAGCTCCTGTCACTGCAGGAACAACTCAGTGTTCTCACTTTTGTCTTGTGGGACAGCGGCCTTGTAGCCAATTAAAGCATGAATATTACACTCGTGCAAGCATGAGGTTTTAGTGTGATTTGATAGCTTGTTGGTGAGTTCATACTTTCATGTTCTGATTAACTCAGAGGTGCTACTTGGTTTGAGAACCTCTAGTTTAGTGTATAAAATTTCTGAAATCAGTAACAATAACCACAGTGATGTCTTTAAATTGCTCATTTTGTCTGTACAACAGTTAAAAAGGGAAAATGGAAAATGGATTCAATGAAAAGCAGCAATAATCAATTAAACTGTTGGTTCATTTTCTGGTGCTGTAATTAATGCCTCTTTTCAGGACTAAAATGGATTCTACTTTTCTGTAGGTGGTTTTTTTCTTGGATCCTGAGAGCAGAAGATACATTAAAGGGAAAGAGCCAGGTATGGATTTTACTGGATGAATTATAGATTAATCCCAGCATGGAACTACTACAGCATGCAAGTACGACTGTGTGTGTGTGTGATCTCCTGCTCTGATCCCTGGCAGATTGATGCCCATATGTGACCTGCAGGCCATTTCTTTGTTACTCATTGGCTCATTGGGGCACTCACTCTATCACCCTGAGACACACACACACACACACTTCCATTACTGGCATTTATAATTCATACAAATATCATATAATTTACACAATCTATACGAAGCACTGCCTCCTACACCGCGGGCTATAACTTCCATCTTATTAATCATTTCTCATTCATGTGACCAAATCTATAACATGTTTTTATAAAATCTATCAACAGCGTTCAGCGTTTCTCCTCTGGTCTCCTGTGGCTCATGTTATCAGGGTGTGTCCTGGGAGCTGTACATATGGATGCTTTTCTCTGCTACTGGTGGTAAGGCTCAGAGCCAGAGCGCCATCTGCTGGCCAGTCATGTCACCCTTCGGACATCCCTGTATCAGGTCTCTTAATGCTGGAAAGCCAGGGTGTGGTCAGTTGGCGTTTTGAATTTTGGAATTATGTATTACTAGTGAAATGCTTGAACAAAGCTTGATTGATAAGTTCTAAGCCCTGCATATAAGGAAGTGTGTTAAGGAACTTGGCTGTGATATTTCTTGTGGAAGTAGTTAAACTTCTGAGGTGTTTTTGCTCGCCAGCTGCTTACATTTGAGCTCTGTAATTTTTTTTCTACAAGATGCAGTTACATCACTCAGAACTAAAATTCAGTTTTTATTGCACTGCAGATTGTGAACAAATGGCTATGACAGTTTTAACACAGATTTAAGGTGAGATAAGGTAAAGTATTAATTTACAAGGGTGGATCGATAAATTCTGACCCCTAGACACAAGTAAATGAACAATGGCTGTTATTGTTTTCTTTTATAGCCCCTCAGACTTTCACCAGATATTCCCATACATGACAAGAGATTTTAAAAATCTCTCCAGCATCACTGGCAAAATAAGTTGGAAGGGAATCGTGACCAATAAATCTACTATTGATGACCTTTGACCTCTATTGGCAAGTTAGCCTAGAGGGACAGATGGTCATTACTGTGACAAAAAACCACTTTATTGCCCAGAGACTGATGGCGTGGCTTTGTGAAAACACACAGTATTGTTAAAAAATTTAACATGGGGTCATTGTATCACATCAGCCGTTTTGGCTTCTTGCATTAGGAAGCCCGGTGCCTTATTAACATCCTGTCCAATCGGATTTAGCTACTGTGATGACCTTAAACAGGAGCTCAAGCACCCTGGGAAATAATCTTTATTTGGCCGTTATTAGACCTGTCGTGGAACTATTATTTCCTATTTGTGTGGTGATTTGTTTACTGGTAGATGGCGATTAGAGAAGCTGTTCCCATGGCAACTAGTAGGCTCCCTGTAGGACCAAACAAAACACAGCGAGCTGAGGGTGGTCACATCCACTGATTATTACTGTCACTCAAAGCAGAAAAGTGTTTCTGTCAGTGAGCTCACAATACCAATGCTGAAGTAAATGAAACAGAAATGAGAACATGGTTTTATTAAAATCATATTTACAAGGATGAAAGAAAAGATAAGCCCATTTTTAATTGGTATTTAAGTAAACGATCGTCAGGCTCAACATGTTTTAATTACTGTTTTAGCACTGTAGATGGACATTTTTGTCTAGATTTCATGTATAAAACATCAACCTATTTTGTAATAAACATGGTCAAACTATCAAACATTTGCAAATTATGTTACATAAATATATAAATCAACAAAAAAGAGGAAAGGAGGGATGAGAAAGAGAAAAGGATTAAGGGAAGGAAAACGTAGGGATGCAGACAGTGCAAAGGGGCAAAGGAATTAAGAGAAGAATGTATGGATTAAAGGAGGAAGGAAAGAAGGCCAAGAATCAAGCAAGAGGGAAGGGATCACAGGAAGGAGATGGAGATCAAAGAAGGGAAGCAGGGAAAGATTAGTTGAAAGAAAACGAAACAGAGAGAGGAAAACAGGGATAGGAGGAAAACATCACGGGAATGAGTTTGGAAAGAAAAAAAAGTTAGGTTTTATGTACAACACAGTAACTGAGAGTGTGGTACTAATAAAAAAGAAGGAACCAAGGGTGAAAGAGTTGAGAGAAGGAGGGAAAATACCATGGGAAGAAGGTAAAGAGAAAGAAAGAATTTGGATGCAAACAAAGGAGAAACAAGGAAAGGATGGAGCGATTAGGGTCATAAAGGTTAAGGAAAGGAAGCCAGGACTCGGTGAAGGAGGGGTAGATGGAAAGAAAGGAGACAAGCGAGCATTGTGACACCGAAAAAGTTCCCTCCACCATGTTCTCTGTAGGTCTGTCTGAGAGAGAGAGAGAGAGAGAGATACATGAAGAGAAAAAACAAGAGAAAAAATTAACGATGTACAAATGAAACATTAAAAGGCAGAAACATGAAGTCCAAGTTATCGTCTCATTTCTTTTAACTCACCGCTCTGCTGCTCCTCCTTCACCACCGGAGGTCCCCGCTATCTCCCTCACACATTATTTCAGTGCTACGCCTCCTCTTTGCTTTTTACATCTCCTTTTCCTCAATATCTCTATTATCACCTCCCTCCTTCTTCCTGTCTTATTTCCATTCGCCACCTTCACATTTCTGGTCACCTGGACAATTTTATCACTTCGCTCCATATTTCCGTGCTCATTCTCCCATTCCTTTACGTCTGTACATTTTCTTTAGCCACTTTTATCTCTCTCTCTCTCCTCTCTCTCTCTGAACAATTCAACCTCCATGTCTTTGAAAAGTGAACCTACTTTAACATCTTTTGTTGTTTTTTTGAACAGTTTATGTATATGTCAGCTAAATGTGCACAGGTTGATAGAGAAGAGAGAAGCTGAAGTGAGAGACAGAAGGAAAGAAAGAAACAGAAAGAAACAGAGACAGAAAAAGAGAGAGAGAGAGAGAGAGAGAGAGAGAGAGAACACAGTTCCCTGTGGCTAAAAAAGGTGCTTATACAGTCATTTTCAAAGAAAGCCTGATTGCTTCTCCATCAGATCTGCTCTTTCCAATGACTTCATACCTTCACAGTCTGCACAGCTCAAAAGGTTCCTATTCAAAGACCCTTTGTGCATAGAGATTTGGTTTGTACCATAAACACGTGTATTCCTTTATGAGACAGACAAACCCCTTCACTGGAAATCAAAGTTTGATTAAACGTGAACAGACAACAGCTCAGCTCACAAACATTCTGATAAGTTAACTGCACAAACTGAGTCCAGCTCTCATCCAATTTCTCTCCAATCCTTCATCTCTTCACTGTGCTATATAATAAAGTGTCTCTGTGTAGCTTGGTGGGATCTTACAGCAAGGCGCTGACACTGGAAGGCTTCTGTATACCATGATTCTCTGGATTAAACCTGTGGCTACATGGCAAATGTTGTTTTGTTTGTGTCAAGGAGAAATATCATAAATATTAATATAGAAAATAAATATTTGTCTGTGGAAGGTTGACTAGTGACTCAAACACACTCATGTTAACATTGTGAGTGTCACACACACACCTGTCATAATGTCTACAACTGCTTGATTAGTGAGCCGGTGTCAAGGCTCAGCTGTGACTGATAGCCCTCTGACAAGCTGGCCATTTTACCTTGGCCCAGGTTTGTTTGGATTTCATAAAGGCACATAAACACTCAGACAGCAGTGGCTGTAATTTGTCTGGCAGCTGGCCCAAAACGCAACCACTCTCCTGGGATCCTGCAGAAACCAAGGGCTGGAAAACCAGGAGAGCTGAGCTAAAAGATGCTTTAAGCTTAGCCGGTGGACTGAGAGAGTCACGGCAATGCCACAAAGGAGAACGGTGTGTGTATGTGTAACACAGATGTGTACACTGAGGTGAAACAACTCAAGAACTGTTTCAGGCACACGTGTAGACAGACACACAAACACACAAAGCAGTCTTGCGCAGATGATGTGATGTGATGTGCTCTGTGGAAGTGCGCTGCATCAAAAGTTCAATTCTGTTGAACTTTGACCCTGCACCACACAGATGTAGGGCAGTGATGATGCTGAAAATGGATGAAAAACAGATAACATAGTACCCACATTACAGGCTACACAACACTAGCATACATAGCTAATGTTACGGAGCTAACGCTAGCTAAATGCCAGATTGTTTTACTCTTTACAATACCAATATTTAAAATAATAGACCCGTCATGCCATAGTATAGTATTTATGTACTAGACACACAACAGATACCTTGGCATCATATATTAGGATAAAAGTCTTTTTGAAATAGACGATGATACCATTTTAGTGGTGAAGAGAAGTTGGGCACCCGGACACAAATTATATGAAATGTAGTATACCACCACCAACAGTTCTGGTAACATTTGCACTGACCAATGCGGTGCACAGAGTGCAAGACCGCAGTTTTTCCGCAACAATATGAAGGCAGCTTTAGGTAGGCTTTCTTTGGCTCTGAATCATCAGCTTTCAGGGGTTTATACATATTATACATACTGTAAGTATTTAGCTCTGATTGGCCTTTTTTTCCTCTAAAGGCAGTGAGAACAGGCTGATCATACATCTGTTTCCTGCTTGATGTACCCGAATATTTGGATGAATTAACTTTTTCGACTCCCTGTGTTGCACTGTTGGGTGCATCTTTCATTTTGAGCTGTCAGTTCTCTGCGTGTGTGTGTGCTACTTTTCAATAAACGATGATTAACGTGCTGCCTAGTTTTGTGTCTTTGTTGCTGCATTTGTGAATACATGGGAACTCACCTCAAAGGCCCAGGCAGACCCTCAGCTCCTCCAGGGTCAGGCCCCGGTCTCCATCCCTGTCACAGTACTGAGCAAACTTTTTGGCGCATCGCCGCGGCTTTAGCCTCCGACGCAGATACTGACGAAGAGGTTGAGCTTCACGTTCACTCAGCACCCCGCTGGAGTCCACATCCAGCTGACTGAAGTGCCAACGCAGCGCCATCTCTGGCCTGGATGACTCCACAGCCTCAGGGGCAGCTGGAGGAGGAACGTCCAGAGACGAGGAGGAAGCAGAGGAAGATAATGGATTGGGGGTGAAGGTGGGGGACTTAGGAGAGACAGACAGAGGTGTGCTTGAAGCCCTGGTGGAGAGAGATGGAACAAAAATCCAAGAAATGGGGAAGTTAATAGACATCTGAGAAAGAAGAAACAATTTGGTTAACTACGTGTAATTCTTTAACTTTAGATAGGGCTCATTATTTGGGGGTTTTATTTTAAAAAATAAAATAAAATAAAATAAAAAATTTTGTTAAAATTTTATTAAATTAAATTACATGTTGTTAAAATCACGAGGGGGAAAAAAATCTGTGGAAAAGCAGTAGTAACCAGCACTTTAAATGAATGCAGGAATACTGTATGTACAATGTGTCAGCCATCCTTTGAGTTGACATTCCTGTCCCCAATTCTTGTAGGTATTGTTTTTTATGAACACGTAGCATTAATTAACTACTAATACTACTAGACCACAAAAAAGATCATTTAATGGATAATGTAGATAAACTTACTGATGGAGACTCAAACTTCCAGCATGCTCTGCTTCCAGCTGCAGGGCTCTGACCAAACTCTGCAGGAACTTCTTCTTCCGAGCTCCTGGGCATCCTGACAGAACAGAACAGAACAGAACAGAATATTAGGTCATAACTCAGCCTGTTTATACACAGCAGGGAGAACCAGATGTCAGAGAGATAATCCTTTAGCATGATGAACTGCCATTAAAGGACCATACCAGCCATTTTGCATGTTTTGAGCCTAATATATTAAATTTTCATACAAGTTACGTTACTGACAATTATTTCCTAAAGGTATTTCAACTTTCCTGATATTTTGCAAACTCTGTTAATCTTTAAAAAAAAAAAAAAAATNACGCAGCCTTATGAAGTCACAGTCGCTTAAATTTTTCGATAAACACAGGTCTTCTTTTGGGACTATATTCCCCACTGGAGACATACATTCACTCTGCGTTTTTTATTGTAATTAAATGCTAAAATTACATAACTTAAAAAAAAAATCCTGAATACACGTCTTGTTCACAATGATGGAAAGAAAGTTTCAAGTATCAACAAGTTGATTTTAATAGTGTACCAGAATGAACTGAAACCAATAGCGGTCTGGAAGGTAGGAACATTTTTTTTAATTCACCGTTCCAGTAGTATGCTTTGGGAAATGATTGTCAGTAACAATAACACGTGTATGAAAATTGAATATATTAGGTTGAAACATGCAAAACATGCAAAATGGCTGGTATGGTCCTTTAAGCTACATACTGAATTGCTGTCTATACTACATTTGTTTTGTAGCTTAGCCTGACGTCTCTGCTGAGTAAGCTGTAAAAACAAAATAAAAATCCAAACGTGGAAAATAAAAAGAAGGAAACAGGATGTGGCACTTATGTTTCACGCTGACAAAAGTAAAATTTGGAAATCTCTCCCTGAATCCTCTTCATTTTAGTCATGAAAATCCCAAATAAATTTTCTGTGTGTTACTGAAACAGTTGTATTTACCAGGCAGAGGCTTCTCCCTGTACCTCTGGTCTGTTTGCGCCTCCTCTGTTCCAGCACATTCTGGGAGGCGATTTCTATAAAGAGAAAAAGAAAGAAAAAAGCCTGAGAATCAACCAATGTTGTTAGTAAAGTAGGGTTAAGTTTACATCAAACTCCCTGCTGGATTTTCCAAAGCACAAGACAAAACATAAAAACAATTATGAGAGGCACAAAAGTTAAAAAAAAAAACACAAAAAAACCCCATTATTTATTCATTATGTATGTGGATTTAAATCCCATTTAGATGGTCAGGAAAATTAGGACTTCAAATCTATGAAGTAAAGATGTGCTTCACAGGATGGAGAATGTTTTGTCCTCTGGGATTTTTCCTCACACCAGTGAACAAAATAAAACATTCAGCATTTTCCTCTGTGGCCTCTGAGAGCGACTGAGCAGAAACGCTGATAAATCCTCCAGAGAACAAAACACACCGCCCGCCTGCTATTTATTCTGATTCGTTCCTTCAACAAAAACACACACAGGGAATGGAACGGTAACTGGTGTGAAACTGGGTAACTAAGATGAAATGCTTCTGTAGGAGAGGAGAGGAGAGGAGAGATGAGAGGTGTAACAAGCAGAGAAATCACAAGAAATGGAAACATGCAAGGAAAGATGAAGGGTCAGAAAAGAGAAGGAGAAAGGAAAGAGAAAAGATCAAGGGGAGGACAAATGATGGGGAAAGGAAAGGAAAGGAAAGGAAAGGAAAGAAAAAAGAAAACAGAACAGAGAATACAGTTTTAACATGAACTGGTGAACTAAAATGAACTATTTGATTGCTCTGATTGATGGCTTACCTGGCAGAGGTACCTGGCAGTGGCCTGCCACTGTCCACTCTGACACACCAGCAGTAACCCGTAGCAACGTGACACTGCACGGGGCTGTAACGGCCGTCAGCAGCACATTCTGGGATAAAACGCTCTTCCTGCCAGGATGAACGCATCTGAGAGAGCAGAGATGCCCGCTCACGCTCACAAGTCAAAGGACCGTCTATGTACACACACACACACAAAGCATTACTAGTTTATATTTTTGAGGAGTGACATCGACCCTAACCACAAATTCTAACCTTTTTACAGAATTTTCCCTCAGCTTTCTGCTTTTGTGAGGACACAAAAATACAATGACCCACATGCAAAAACATACATGCTGATACACAAATAGATGCTGATACATGCATCAGAAAAACATGTCAGAATAACCACATGCATGCACATCGTCGCACAAAAGTGTTACCAGTGGGTCGTCTGAGAGATCGGTTTCCTTTAGGATCAGAGTTCAGTAGGATGGTCACCCAAAATGGAGGAGCTGTGAGTTCTGCATAAAGAAATGTTAATGTTAAACATTAATTGAGACAAATATATTTTAACCCAACAGATCTGGATCAATACCTGCATCTGGGTTTAATTGCACCTGTTCACAGTTCATCACATGATATAAGCCTGATGGTTTTCATTATGATTGGTGGCTTAGTCATCGAGAATGATACTGAGCACATACAACCACATGCTAACCTTCAACATCTTCATCTGAAGATGTGTTAGGATTGTTATAGTTAAAGGTAACCACGCGCACCGAGGCAAATCTGGTTTTAAACCAATCCATAAATGAATAGATTGTGCTTTAGTTGGTTTGGAACTATTGTGGATCATGTTCAGACCCCAAACTGCTCCCGAGTTCATTTAGAACTGGACCGAGAGCACCTACTCCTTAGTGCGGGTGTTTTGGTCCACGCCCGGATGCGATTGCTGGGTTCAGACCAAAGGGGGAAACAAATGATTGAACCAGACCAAACCATGAAGGAGTTAAAACTAGTTGAATCACTTGATCAACAAATACTTAAAGTCCTCTATATCAAACCTAACTGCTATCACCATTATTACATCATTCAAAGGTATAATCTATATAATTTATTTAATGTGGGACTATTTAGGCTTTACAGCAACATCCCAAAAATTTAAGGTGAAACTCAAGAGCTGAAAAATTATTATACTTTTTGAGTGGAATATTCATCCAAATATTTTTCCAGTGGTTATAACATACCCTATTCTGTTCTAATGACACCTAATTGCTTAATAACTTAATAAATTAAATGCTTAATAGTTTTAAGTGTCTGGAATAACTTGGATGAGCCTGATACTTTGGCCAGCGCTCAAAATAAATATTAGCTGTCTGCTCTGTGTGCTGGTACTGTATATATTCACCAAATGACGTGTGTTACATGTAAATTATGTACAACACAGGAGAAGTTTGTCACCTGTAGATTTTCTGGGATCCAGCGTAGGTCTGACTACACCAACCTGATCTGGAATATACAACAAACAAACTCAAAAATAGATAAACATACCTAGATTTACTTCAAAATTACCTGACCTAGACATTTAAAAACTGCTTACATTTTATCAGACTAGAGAGAAGGCAATGACAGACAAAAAGAGAGTACAGAAATGAGAGAAAGTGGTGTGGAAACAGACTCGACAGAGGAAGGGGTGTGAAAAATCACAGGAAAAATTAGGGAGAAAGAGGGAATTTGTTGGCGCGTCAAGCCGTCTGCCAAAGCTCAAGTTGTTATTTATGTGTCTGGCAGAGGAATGACCGCTGTCACGCGAGGAAAAACTCAAATAAGAAGACATAGGGCTGCCTCAAAGTGAATGTGAAGAATAAAACAATGCTATCTAAACAAACGTTAAGCAGACTGCAACACTGCTTTTATGAATGTGGAGTAAGAGCTTTGTCACCTCTGATTGGAGATGAATCCATGTTAGTGATCTGAGACATCTTGGAGATTTGATCTGTTTGGGATGATATGAAGCAGCGCATTTTAATACAAGTGGAGAATGCACCATGTTTTCTGCACATTTGTTAGAAAAGCAGAAAGTTGTGCCTCCAAGGTGTCACTGGATCAGCAGAAGAAAACTACTAGTAAAGCTATAACAAAGCTCTTCCCCAGTGAATTAAAGTGTATATTGTTTTCATTAACATCACAATACCACATTAATTTGATAGTTAATAAGACACTCATCAGACCTCCTTTAAGAAACAGGAGGCGGAATTCATAAAACACAGTGCCAGATTTTCCGCCCATGGAGTCTAGATTTGCAGATTTTGGACTACTCTATGGAAATAGATTAAAGTACCCTTTCTGGCAAGCCAATTTTTGTACCTGTACCATTTGTACTTTTAAAAGTGCACATATGTACTTCAAGTAATGAAAATGTACCTGTAAACAATGATATAATCATTAAAGAATACTGATAAAATGAGTGTGCTACATGTTTTTTGCTCATTCTCTCCCAATTTGGATTGGCAAATAATCCTTATACTGCTGTCCATATTCCTGTGAACCCAGTCAGCCTTGGGAAAGGCTTCAGAAAGATGGAGACAGACCAACCAGTAGGAGGCCTTAGCTTGTAATGCTATTTAGGGTTATTACCATAAATGTGCCTTCATTTCAGTCTTAATTGATATGAATTTCAACCTAAAATTATCAGAAATTGCTTTATGTTTTAATCGAGGCTCAAAAGAGACCCATTTGGGTCCAGTTATGTGAAAACTGTGCTACAAAATTCACTTTCAATACACGTGTTAATGAATGAGAAGGAAATTTGTTTACTGCTGTGTTTGCAGACATTATGGATGGAAATGAACCCTTAATGGCATCAGAAACTTAGTTGTTGTCAAGGAGACGTGTCAGGTTTATTAAGTTATACCTCACCTGTGCAGCTGGGAGTCAGGTGGAGGACTGACGTCCCGCTGACCGGCTTGCCGTCAGGTGTGGAGCACCAGCAGTAGCCAGTTTGGTTGTGGCACTGCACTGGCAGGAAGTGGCCATCTGGGCTGCACTCTGGAACAAAGACAGCTACAACAGGACTAACATGGCTGCTGCTGCTGCCACTGCTGCTGCTGCTGTGAAAGGAGGTTTCCAGGGCCTGAGCCCGGGCCAGCTGACATTTGGACTGACCTGGGTCTGAAAGGAGGAAAAAAACAAAATTTGAAACATGGCCTCAGATTGATTGATAAGTGAATAATGATTGATTAATCACAGCCCTGGTGGTGGGGTAGTAGAAGGTGTGAGTAGTTACCAGAGCAGTGGGCGCGTGAAGCCATCTGGAGCTGCGTGTTGATGCACTGAGCTCTCTGGAAAGCACACAGGGACTTATACAGCCGGCCGTTGCTGCCACACACAGCTCTGTGGCGCCCCCTCTGGCAGTTCAGGACACAACCTCGAGGCCACATGTTCTCTGTGATAAGGAAAGGCTAAATACAAAAAAACACAACACACCAAGTTTTTGATCATTGGTGTTTGACTTATGCAGCACTGTAATCTACATTTTGGATGATTGATCACACCAATCAGTCTGTTGTGTCATTTCTTTTGCAATGAGAATAGTCTCTTTTCTGAGATTTAGTGATGAATCTGTCGTTTTCCGAAAGTTTTAACTGACACGAAGGTCAAATCAGGTCAACATCTCTTGATAGCCAGATTCAACACCACATACATTCATATACACACCTGGTTATATACGCACACACACAAAGCATGAGGCTGGTGAGCCAATAAATGTACAGCATTTTTCATCATGTTTCCATCTGTGTTATGGGTTTTGCTAGCTCAGGCTAATCAGAACAGAGCAGACTTTTCAGAAGACCTCTTTAAAGAAACAGTGCCTAAACTGGCCTGTTTTCACTCAGTGTGCTGTGCTGCAGCCAGAGAGTAGAAATGGGTCTTTTTTTTTTTTTTTTNTTTTTTTTTTTTTTTGCACATTAGATTTTGCATGTTTAAAATCAAAGAGAAAATAGAAAAAGCATCAAATAATACTGAGTTGATTTTAGGTTTTCCAGCTTGTTTTTTTGATTGAATTTGATTGAGAGGAGTTATTTGGGCAGAAAAGAAAAAAAAACAAAAAGCTGAGATTTCAAGAATAAAGTCCTAATATTTTGATTTTAAAAATTGCATTATTAGGAGAATTAAGTCAATTACGAGAAAAAGAAGGTAGGACAAGAATAAAGTTATAATTTTTCTAAAAAGATCTTTTTAAAAACCCTATAGTTCTCACACAAACACTACAGACTGCATTCAGTTTTATTCTTCTTTTTCTGCAGTAGCTCTGCTGTAAACAAACTCTTCTTGGCATCTGTGTTTCCTCCTTCCTCCCATCATTCCACCACATTTACTTTCCAGAAATGACAGCGAAAAGTATCCATCAAACCTTTTTCTGTTGTTTTTCTTTTGCTGTCATTTACTGACAGCTGAGTGTTCAGGAAACACATTACCCTGCAGGTGAATGAACAGATAAAATGAAAGAGAATGAAGAATAATTTAATGGCCTTGGCCTGGCTCGCCATCTGTGGGAGCTGAATTTGAATTTGAAGTGCATCTTCTAATATCACACTTAGGAAAACTGGAAAAAGGAAGAGCGAAAGAGCAGAGAAAAGGAGGGAGACAGGCAGAAATGGAAGAGAAAAATAACATGAGTCTGACCAGCTTAACACACATCTAAAACATGCAAAGATTTCAAGTGTGCCGAGCAGAGGAAGAGAGTGAAAAACACTGTTTGTGTGTCTTGGCTTTCACCTGCCATTTCACCTGCGAGCGCTCCAATTCTGCAAACGACGCGAGTGAATAAACCTCACTAATTGAAACGAGGAAGGTGCCACAAACTCTGCTCTGCTGTCAGGAAGTGAGGAGGAGGAGGAGGAAGGAGGGAGGTTGGTTTTCTGTCTACCTGACAGAGACTTCCACACAGGCAGTGACAAGTTCAGCTTTTGCATGAATATAAAACAACTCACTGAGAGCTAAATATTTAGCACTAACTTTATTAAAACCTCCAGCAGCCAACAGTAATATTTCTCCTTCCGGAAAAGTTTCTGCACCGTGTTCTTTGGCCAAGAGCTTTTTATATATGTTCTTACTTGCTCTTCGTGAGCTGAAAGTCTAATAACATTTTAAGATTCATTAAAGTGACACTACAATAATTTTGACCTCAAAAATTTTCATGAGAACATTAAAGACAGAAAGGTACGTTTACTATTTCAATTTGCAACCTTCTCATCTATTACATACAGAAAACTAAATATGGACTTTTTATGTTTTTCCACTGAAAATGTCTTAAATTTTGAAGTGCTAAAATATTTGTTGGTCTCATTTTTGTATGATGTGGAGAGGAGAGGACAAAGAGAAGAGATAAAGAAGTGATGAGGAAAGGAGAGGAAACAATGAGGAGAAAATGGTAGGCTTGGGATGAGGAGGAAAGGAGAACTGGTGACTGCCATGATCCAAATTACTCCCACATGCTTCACCAGGTGCACCTAAAGCACAGAACACACACAACCTCACACATCTTTCCAAAATATACATTTGATTTGTCACACTGCCTTACACACACTCACCAAAAACACTCCAAACACACAAGTTTGCTCACGCACGTACAGACACACACGGAACTTGGCTACCTGACCAACCTTCTCACTCTGCTCCATCCTTCATCTGTACCTCTTTGTCCATCAACCTTCCCTCTCACACACAAAACAGACACACACACACACAAAGCTCAGAAACACACGAACAAATTTGCCATGGTGTGTTTAACAGTGTTGACATAATTTAGTAGTGAATGAGACCTCTGTGCCTTAACGTCAAGACATTAATTTATGCATTGACTGCAGAGAGAGAGAGAGAGAGAGAGAGAGAGAGAGAGAGAGAGAGAGAGAGAGATATTCCTGGCTATATACAAATAAACAAAAACAAATAAATGAGTTGAATTGTCGTTTGTGTCCTGTTGGGTTTTGAGCATGAATGTCAAACTCAGGGAGAAGGTAAAAACAAGAGTAAGTCTAAAACTCGAGCCACCAGAGCTCTTATGAAGTTGAAATGCCTGAAATGTTTATTGCACACAGAACCAAAATTGTTGGATGAATGCAAACTGGAGATAACTTTACTATTCTTAGATCCTTACCACTAGTGGGGTAAAAAATGTAAACTTTACCACCAGAGGAAAGGCCAAAATAAATTTTCGGCCCGAAATAAATTTTTTAAACTCTGTACAGTGGCCATTTTAGGATAAGTCAGACTTACCTGTTTTTTTTTTTAACCTTTATTTATCCAGGGCTGGTATGCTGAGCATTGAATGGTCTTTTGCAGGAACACCCTGCTCACACACTCATACGCACATTCACACCTGGAAGCTGCTCAGTACCACCACAGACTGGCCACTGGAGTATTTGGTGATTAGGTACCTTGCTCAAGGGCATCTCAGTGGTGATAATGAGGGAGGGACAGGTGCTGCTCATTCATCTTCCCAACCCAGATTTCTCCTGCCAGTCCAAGGATTGAACCGGCAACCCTTTGGTTACACAGTCACATCTCTAAGCTTTAGGCCATCACTGCCCCTTATCTTAGGCTCAGCTCTATTTTAACAGACTGGGCTCAGTTTTCATATCAAAGCTGGACTTTGTTAAACTCAAACTCAGCTGTACTTAGACTCAGCTGAGGTTTGAGTTTAATACTAACACATTAGGACAATAACATGCTAACATTTTGGTATTGCCTGCCTGCCAGTCATTTTGCAAAATAAATCGCAACTTATTTGTCCAAGATGGTCCAAACGACTGACAAGACCATCTACTTATGTTATGTGTGATCTTGTTGTTGTTGAATATTCAGCTTCAACAAAAAAGACTGCTGGCTTAAGCCCTGGTGGACATATTTGGACATGCTTATTAAAATATAATCAATAAACAAAAATAATTATCAATAAACATAAAATTTACAATGCAGCCTCAAGGGGGCACAAGCCAGTGTCCTCCTTGTGCCGGTCCCAAGCCCGAATAAA
>VXCM01005763.1:0-12378 GCA_014773175.1 Lucifuga dentata
GGTCACCTCTTCTACTCTTCGTTCCCTCTCATTTTCCTCATTCATCAGCTCTTCAAAGTACTCTTTGCATGTGTTATATTTCTATTTTTCCATCAAATGAAGGAAAATCATCAGAACTAAAAGCATTTTACAACTATCACATGACCAAGGGTAGAATTAGGTTTTCAGATTTGAAGGATAATTTGGTTTTTAGGACTTTGGCTTTGAAGTACTTCAGCATCCACCCCTGATTTGCACGCCTGATTTGGCCATGTCAAAGGGTTAAGCTGGAATTTGGTTGGCATGAGATGATGATGCATATCAAATGTGGAGAATGTTTGGGACATCCATGAAAATGACTTCTATTAAAATCCCTCCAGCATCATAGGTGAAGTATAACTGCAATACCTCTGAGTTTCTTTGCCAGGCTCATAACTTATCAATCATCCTTTGTATATGTGTCCAGGGCAGCTCAGAATGCCAAAACCAGGAACGTGAAATCTGCAAAATGTTGCATTTGAGCTGTTATGTCATGTACCTCTACCCAGAAGCGCATTAAGATCATAATAAAGCATTTGAGTCACAGTTGTAGGCTCACATGCCAAGTGATTTGTATTTTTATTATTTTTTAAAGGACCCCTGATTTTGAAGTTAATAAAGAAACCTAATAACCTCCCTGACTTTCGGTCTCTGACACCCCTGATCACCACCCGGTGGCACAGGCTGACCCCTTACTGCTGCCCTTTGCCTTGTCTTCTTTACCACAGCTCCCGTTTTGCCCAAACACGGACAGAAGCGCTGAGGTGTTACTAAGAGCCACCAAACGTTGAGCTTAAAGACGTTTTTCGTGCTCCAGGTCACCTTGTGCTGTCAAAGCTACTTTTATATTTCATGTTCCACACAGTTACAGCACAGAGGAACATGCTGACACATGCAGCAGATTAGCCTTTGACATCCAGATCTGCTGCTGAAGTTCCCCATGTGTGTGGTCTTGAGTAACACCATGCCACTGACAGTACCGCACCATACATTACTCACTTCCTTTCTGCTGCCATGGTAACTGTGCTGGGCTATGAGAAAACAGTGACAGATTGTGTGTGAAGAATAACACACCATGTGATGCAGGAGATGTGAGACTGTTGTCATTTAACACGAACATCCCTCTTTGATGTGGCGTGCTCGCAGTCAGTGACGTTTGTCATTGAAATAACCCCGGTGCAGAATAATTTATAAGGCCTATGTTTTAGTATGAGAAGGGATCAAACCCTAAACGTGTTTGTGGCATGTTCAGCTCACTGCATCTGTTAAGAATGCATTGTGTTAANAAAAAAAAAAAAAAAAAAATCTAGATCTATCTAAAAGTAAAAATAAATACACATTAATGAGAATGTTTGCTGTTTAAGCCCACTAGAGTCATAACTAATAAATAAAATGACACTGAATCACGGAAACATAATACATTTTTCTTCTGTGCGGCTCTGTGTTGGATCAGTTAAATAAAGTGTCTTTGAAAACAATTTTAAGATAAGATAAACTTTATTAATCCCACACTGGGGAAATTTACTTGTTACAGCAGCTTTAGATTCAGAGTACAGGGAAAAGAAGTGATAAAAATATATAAAAATATGAAGCAAAGAAAATACAATATAAAAGGACATACAGAAAAATATAAATACACCGTGTGCATCAGTGAAGTACCAAAAATATTAAAAACACTATATACATTAAAGAAACACCAACTAAAACATGCTATATAGGTGAAATTGCTACATAAGGAAATTGAAAGTAAAATCGAAAGAACATATACCAACTATATACATCATGGATTGCACAACAGGAAAAATTGCACATAATATAAATAAATATGACTATGGTATTTACAGAGGTGGCTTAATAGATATGGAGGCTAATAGATATATTGCTCATTGTGATGGATTACCTACCTAAAGCACGTTTCAAGTCTCTACAACTTGATTTTTATAGCATACTGGAATGAACTGAAATCAATGGCAGTCTGGAAGGTAGGAAAAACAATTATAATATGTACTGCTACTGCTCCATTAGCATATTTTGGGAAATGGCTGTCAGTAATGTAATGCGTATGTGAGTTGTATATATGAAACTCAAACATGCAAAACCAAACCACTGGTATAGTCCTTTAAAAGCACAACAATTTAGGTAACTAAGTGCTTACATACTTTATTGAACACCAACCGACCTTTAAATTAGCCTTTATGAGTTAAATATGAAAACCTAATTTCCGTGTATATTTTCACTGAAGCAGACTGTGTTCTTTTACCAAAGTTCGACTTTGTGGGAGTATTTAAGTAAAGCTGTGCGTCTCCATCGCCGTCTGTGGGTGATGAGATTATTCCCCTAACAAGGCAGCTCATTCAGGCTGATTTGTTCCACATCAGGTTGTCTGATGACTCCAATCCGCCAGCCTGTGTGTCCTTTAAACCCCTGAGTTATTATTAGCTGCCTCGGTGCTCCTTTTTAAGGCACAATTTGCAGGAATAAGGCCATTTACAGAACCAGATCATGGGTGAACACAGGGGTGCTTTTTTCCTGTTTTTGATGGCGTGGGGATTCTCTGCACCTAATTAGCGGAGATATCCATCATGTGACCAAAAAACAGAATCCAGTTTCCCAGGTGGCGAGCTGTGGAAACTTTTTTTTTTTTTTNATTTTTTTTTTTTTTAATTGACTCATGCCCGTCCCTCCATCTCCAGTTATCAGTCACTGAAAAAGATAAATATAAACTTAGTTGTGACTGTAAGGAGGATAATAGGAATGACCACACTCACACACACTGTGGAAATTAACCCTGAAATCACCGCCCCGCATGTATCATGTTATACTGAGATCTTTCTGGTTGTGTAGAAAGAGAATATAGTCTATAGAGAAGGTAAATATAGATTGTGTTTTTTTTTTTCACTGTGCATTCTCTTTGCTCTGTTGTTAGCCATGCTAGCTTCATGTAGCAGGTAGAAATGCTATTAACAAGCTAGCTTGAGGTAGCAGAGTTGTTACTCATGGCTGTGTAGAATTGGTTATCAGTTGTATATTCATTGCAGGTTTCAGTGTATGGATTTTCAACCAGGTTAGCTTCAGGAAAACACAGCAGCTCACGAAGGTTTTGAAAACTAATACAGGTGATTGCTACCTAGCTAGCATGCTGTACAGGTACGACCAGAGTAGTGTTGGGATTGTAAGAGCAGGAAGTATGAGCCGGAGCTCATATTTGAGCCTTCTCTGACTCTTGGGCTCAACTCAAAGAAATACCAAGGTCCCGCTTGACCTGACGACCTTTAAAACTTGCCTGTAATCATGTGTTCAAGTTCTGAAGGTTTAAGTTATGTGGAAGCATGATGCTCTTAACCTGGATGAGTTCTAAGTGGCAATGGCTGAACAACTGAATGGACTATACGGCTTTTATTGGGAGCGTATCTATGTTCCCAGGATGTTCACCAGTTCAGTATTCTGTTTACACACATTAAGTGTGTGTGTTAACCTAACCCTAACCCATTATGTGCTTTATTGTGCTATATAGAGCTGGGGAACTTTAGATTTTAGGACCCTGGGAACATAGGAATGACCCCCTTTCATTTTACTGCCATACAAGCTAGTAGGGTTAGCCACACTTAGCTTAGCCCAAAGATACAATGTGGACATGTGGTTGCTTAATCAATATATTTTAATGTACATTTTAAGATCCATTTATTGAAGAGTTGTGAAGAGTAAAATTTAAAAAATCTTTATTTTCCATTTAGAACAATGAAGGTCCTTTCATTCTACATACAGCATTTATCTCTGCGCTGGGCTTAACATGCTGAAACCTTCAGTTCACGCTCACATTCCAAACAGAGTAAGCGTTGCGCAATCATCAGAAATACGAGCCATCACAGCAGCAATCCCTGTCCCTACGTGCATTTCCTCATGTCGGCTTCTTTTCTCATTCAACTTCTGTTTTATTCTTTTCCATACAGTTTCAGTATCTGTCGTCATAAAGAAGAGAAGACTTGGAAATTGTTTTGAGGTTTTTTATTTTTTGGGTTTCTTATTAACATGCTTCTGTTTTTTTGATTTGTATCTGAGTTTTTTGTTTTTTTTTTAAACTTTAATCTAGGTTTTTAATCATTTAGCTAACATCAAAACCACATTATTATAACAGGTTAAAATACATGTTTAACTTGTAACTCTGTCTGATCATTTTGGCTAAAAGTGTTGACGCAGTAAGTGTCGCTTTTTGGATAGAATGAAGGTGAAACCGTAAATTTTCATTTCAGTAAAATAGAAATTAGGACAAAAAAGACAAACAGTTCATAGATGGGATCAAAAGCTCTCTTTCTTTTCTATGTGTACCACAGGGTCCTGGTCGTCTGCTTTAGACTCCGGTAGGCATCAGAGCACAGGAACCTGGACCAGGAGTCTCTTTCCATCAGCAGGTAAACGAGTCTCTGCACCTCATCAAAGCAGCACCGGCTGGGCTTCTCCAACGATTTCTCAACCTTCTCTCTGATATGATGGTCTACATTGACCTGCGTAACAAACACATAGCAAAGGGATTTTGTACAAACAGCATCCAGTCAAACCAAATGCTCACATTTTCCTGAAGTGGTTCAATTTGTTAAACTTACGTGGTTTCATCCAGTTAAATTTAACTTGACTTCATTTTCCCTCTTGCTACAAATCATTTAGACAGGTCATGAAGTAAACTACACCTTGAACCCACTGCAAATCAAAAGATGTTGGAGAAAAATTCATAATGTACCAAGTCCCGAGAACGTCTTCAGATGAACATGTTGATGTTAGCATGTTGTTGCATGTGCTAAATGTGTGCTCTTTTATCCAAGGCAACATGATGTCTTGCTGCATTCAGTTTCAGTATTCTGCTGGCAGGTTTTGTTTGGAAAATTAAGACTATGATGAGAAACACGGCCCAGTTCTCTCACTGTTCCATGTTACTTCGCTATTCCAGCAGTTTAAACTTCTCCCTTTTTAAAATTTCTCGGTCCTGCACCCAAACATTTCTGACCAATGAGTGTTGTGAACTTCCACTTTTGGTTTTCTTGAAATCTGTCTGGTTGAAACCAAACCACACCAGGCTAAATGCTAATATGAGGTGAGGTTTCTTGTTCCTCTTGTGTTGATGGTACTTTTTTTTACTGTCAGTTTGGGAATTTTTTGTGTTTATTTGATGTGACGTTGAACTCGACTGTTTCCTGTACATCACTTTGTCTGATGCTAGTATGTCCAACCTAATAACCCTTCTGTTTATCCTGCTGTCTCTTCCTGCACTGAGCCAGGCTAATCCTCCAGCTGATCAGACTACCAGACTGACCTCTCTGCAGGCCGTAGGATGGATAAACTCCCGGTAGATCTTCTCGGCTTTCCAGCAGAGGTCGTCCTGTGAGGCGGTGGACCTGAAGTCTTCACATGCCAGCCAGAAATCAATGTTTTCTTCGCTGAACTCAGACTGCAGGAAGACACGGAATGCAGAAAAATAGGCTGCAGAGGGAGAGTTTGAAAGTACAAACAGGTATTTATTACTGCTCACTTAGCAGCTGTATTTACTCAAGTCATTTTAAAATAATGAAATCTGATTTCTCAGATATTATGCTGCGTTCGACAGACCTCAGAACTCAGATTTTTCTGACTTCCTACTTGGAAAAATGCATTGGAACAGCACTTGAAGTCAGAGCTCCGACTGGGAAATCAGAACAAAATGATCTCCCCTGACTACCGAGTATGATGTCACACAACATGGCAGCGCCATGGAAACGAGCTTTGTGAATGGAAATGATCAGCTAAAAGGTGAATAAAGCATTTTTTCTTACATGACATTGAAATAAAAAGGTTAAAATACTGTATATTGCCAAGTTATCTATCTAAATGTATATAATAACTGTTTGCCATTGATATGTAAGCGTAAATAATTTCAGAATATTACTTCTCTGCACAAATGTTTAATACTGTGATTAATATCATTGTAAAACAACACAACCAAACAGTCCTGTAGTCTAACTTTACTTTTGTTAGCATTCATTACTAAGTTTATTTAATCTTGCAGTATTTATTGGTTCAGCCATGCTTCTGTGTTTACATTTGGCTGGAATGGTTTTGAGGTCGGAAGTTGGAGCTTCCAACTGGGAAAAATCTGACTTCCGAGGGAACTTGAACGCAGCATTACTTAGGTTGTTTTTCTTTTTTTTTCTCAAAATATGCATGTAATTTTTGCAAGAAAAATGTCTTACTTTTATCTTTTAACAGTTTTTCCAGAGGTGAATCGAGGAAACTGTAATAAGGAAAGAATAAATAGTTAGTTTTTTTTTTATGTACTCTGTGTGTGTCTGTGGAGTATGAACCTTTTTGACATTATGTACCTGAGTTCTGAGGAGGATGTCTCAGTGTTTGTTTTATGCACCTTAATGCACCAATTGCCCTTTTTACACCTCTTTCGACTTAGAACAATATCAAACCTGTAAAAAAAATTTAAAAAAAACAAAAAACAGATGAGCTGAAATCTGAATTTTTAAACACGTAGAATAGTGGCTATACCGTAAAATAAAAAAAATTAAAAATGGAGATTCTTAATCTTTACATTGACCGACACACAGTTGTAACAGTAAAACAAACACCCAAACCACAGAGTATCATCAGACATTTTCTGTCTCACCTTCGGCATCGTGTCACATTTTGCATCAAATCCTTAAAATTGTAGATCCGAGTCTTTGAAATCAAAAACTTCGGCATTGTAACATTCCTGGTTCCCGTGAACATTAACAATGCCTCCTGTTTGAGTTGAAGCTGGCAGATGAAGGGTGATGGTGTGACGCTGAGGGCCTGCTGGTACAAGTTTGTGAATACCAAAAACACACATGTACATACTGGTGATGTTTGACACGTACTTTGTATTGCCTCACGGCTGTAATATTCCAGCTGTGGTGCAGAATTACAGGTATGATGACTGTGACTGCTGGGAAATAAGGCGGAAATTCATTCCATAATGCATGCTATATACATTATAGAAATAACATAATGTACCAGTTATTGTGAAATTCATATAATATTTAATTCTATAAAGGCAAAGCTACCAAACCAATCAAGTGACCCATGACATGACTTTAATGAGAATTATATGGAATTTGACTTTACCGTTTTTCGTTGTTTCCTTCTCGTTTTTCTTATTTCTTGTCTTCTTTCCTTCTATCTCCTTTTTCCTTTTTCCTTTCCATCTTTTGTTAATTCAGTCCCCTCCACATCTTTCCTTATTTTCCATATTACTTTAATTCTTTCCTTCTTACTTTTCTTCCTTTTTTCCTTATCCTTATCTCTTTTCCTTCCTGTCTTCTGGTCTGTCTCATTTCCTTCCTGTGTCCCTTTTGTTTCCTTATTTGTCCTTCCATCTTTGCTTTTTTTTCTTATTTAATTTCCTTACTTTTAATTCCTTTTTTGATGTTTTCCTTACTTCCTAATTTCTTTTCTTTCCTATTTCTTTTTCTTCTTGTTTCTCCTTCTTTCCTGCCTTTCCTTCCTTCAATCCTTTGACTTTCTTCCTTACTTCATTCCTTTTGTCCTCCCTTTCTCATTTCTTTGTTTCTTATTATTCCTTATTTCATTTCATTTCCTTTGCTCCTTCCTTCATTCCTTCCTTTTTTCCTTCCTTTTTCTCCCCTAATTAATGTCTTTACTTATTTCCTCACCTTCTTCAACTGATCTCAAGGTGATAATAAATACTAAAATATATTACGCCAACACTAAAAGTAATTATTAATTACTAAGAAACAATTCAAATGCAGGACTTTTACTTGAAATGGAGTATTATCACATTTACACTCTACCAATGATACTTTAGCATTTGAGTTTCTCTTCCATCACTGCTACTATACACAATGTTGTTACAAAGTCATACACACATTCAAACACACTCTTTCTCTCACGCTGAATTGTGTATGTAAATCAGCATGCAGCAATTCCCCTCGCTGCATCAAAGCTTTTGTCCTCTGAGACAAGTTAAAGTATGTAAAGTGAGTGTTTGGGTGAGTGAGTGTGTGGGTGGGGGTGTTGAGGATTCCCTCAGGGGTGTCGCTATTGTGTGTAGTGGTATGTTTGTGGTTGAGAGAGGGCTAAAGAAAAGGCTGAAATTGAAAACTTTCCACATGAAAGCCTCTAGAGCTGCAGAATCTGCATGAGTGAAGTCGAGGAGAGACTTTTCAGAGGTCTACACCCTTCCACGTGTCTCATATCACATGCATGACTGAGCACTACTTTCATCAGGAAGAGAAAGTCCAGGCATCGTAATATGCAAAAATTCATCGCATAACTCATAATGTATTCTCATGATATTAACTCATAAAACTTCAGTGCTCACAAGATCCCAAGTCATATTCTTTTCTAACAGAGTTAAAAAAAAAATAAACTGTAATAACATCATACCATTTTTAAAACCATGGAAACATAATTCTGACAATGTTCAGGTAAGCCATGTAAGGCTTTAGTGCTCACCAGGAAACAAAACTGTTAAATAGATGACCAGTGTGTATTTTGTCAGCCTCAGCTGTTGTTTGGCAGCTTTTTGTCTGTTTTATGATTAAATGATAAATTTTGAATCAAAGCTAGAAGGATCTAACTCAGAGGTGTTTATACACTTCTGCTAATAATGCTGTTTATCACAGTTTCAGTTGAAGTCCTTTTCTAGCTGTCCAAAAAGTTCCCCTAAGTTGATATGACATCATCATCATCATCACCACGTAAGGCCTTTTGAATGTTTTAATGAAGAGGTGAAAGTCCATGAGGGGTGAATCAGGTGAGTCAGGAGTAGTCAAGCTCAGCAGACAGGTACGTAATAACTGCACTTTGGACTCTTGTCCATTTTTTTTTTTAACAATTCAAAGAGTCATGGATACCTCTGGATCTCATAAGTTATTGTTACTCAGCTTAAATAAAGGTTGCTGGTGTGAACAGACACTTATTAACCTACAAAAATACTGAACACGTTGCTGCTCTTAAGCACATCCTTATTGTCTGGCTTAGAACTTATCAATCATCCCTAGCTACTGCTACTGTCTAGTGCCTATGATTAGCACGGCCACATTTAGTATGGAAAATTTAGCACATTAGCACACTAACGGTAGTGCATTAGCTTGTTAGCATGCAACCTACAATAGTTTAGCATATGCTAGCATATCATGCAATTAGGAAGCATTCTAACATGCTACACATGCTACGTTACGGTCAAAGTAGCACTTAGGGAATTTGTTTTTGTTTTTTTAAAGAATCTTGTCATGACTTAAAATGTTGGCCAAGTGACAACGCTGACTTGCTAGTTGTCATGTTTGCACAAAATTTCATGACAATCCATCCAATAACTGCCAAGAAAGACAGATTGGCCGAGCAAGATGCCATCTGTGAAGCCACCGTGGCTAAAACTCAAAAACAAACAATTACATGACCTACTAAAAAGGTCTTTAGTTCCAATCTAATGCTCAGCGCTCACAAAATAAAAGTTCAAATCATATCTGTTGTGAGCAACTTGTGCGTATCAGATAGCTGTCACTTTTCTTTGGTTTTTAACCGATTGTGTCAGCCGAGCATATTATGTAATTGATTAGCCCTCAGATGACACCTATTGTTTTGTCTTCTGCTGCTGTCACAACAGAACACAGTCTGGCTTTGATAAACTGATTATTCATGAATAGCAGAGGGCTGGAACACAGCCAGTACCCACTGTCTGTGAACTTCTTCCTCTAACCATCCGAAACTAAGTAGAAGCAGAACACTGACAACAGAAACTGACTGTGAATTATTCAAATTTACAGCTGCTTCGCATCCATTTCTAATCGTGGAAATGGAAAAGCAGCATCAAAGGGAGTTGATCACCTGCAGTACTGGCTATCTGCACTTTTTAATCAGTAGTAGTGCACTATGGAACGCCAAATGCGCCAAAATTAAATAAATAAAAACGGTGTTGTGAAATGAAAAAAGAGACTTAACAATGGGGCATTATGAAATAAAAGTGTTACTATGAAATAAGATTTCATGGTAAAAATGATTTTTGCATAGAGTTATTTATTTCATAATGTCGTTTTTATTTATTTAATTTTGGCGCANAATGATTTTTGCATAGAGTTATTTATTTCATAATGTCGTTTTTATTTATTTAATTTTGGCGCATTTAGCGTTCCATAGTACACATCCTAGTCCGTTACACTTTACATAAGTGTCCTTACATTAATGATGTATATAATTTTTCTTCATTTCTATTTATCTGCGCATCATGTGCCTTGCCAATTGACTCGACATATGTAACCAAGGTCGGATTGGCCCACTGGGAAAGGCGGGACTTTTCCCAGTGGGCCGGCTGGTGGCCTTTGCACTGCACAATATAATATTAATTAATTAAAATTAACTTAAATTAAGCAAACATATTTTATTTCTTACATTTTTTTTCTAGTCATCTTGGAGTCCCAGTAAAAATTAGGATACCAGTCAGACCCTGTAGGATGATGAGAGAAGATTAATATAAGAACACAGGTCCTTGAAAAGATAAGATCTTGGAAAGGCAAAGATCTGATCTTATAATAAAATTATTATTAATAATGATATAATAAAATTATTATTATTATTATTATTATTATGATCTTGGGAACATAGGGTGGACCCTAAACATCCTACATTTACATTAAACCATCACAGGAACTCTCCATAATTTTTTTTTTGCTGTCAGAAGGAAGTTTTCAGATGACACACTGCACAATATAATATTAATTAATTAAAATTAAATAAGCAAACACATTTTTTTCTTACATATTTTTTTTTTCTAGTCACCTTAAAGTACCGGTAAAAATTAGGATCCCAGTCAGACCCTGTAGGATGATGCGAGAAGATTAATATCATACACAGTCTCTGAAAAGATAAGATCTAAGGCAGAGGTCTTGGGAACATATGGTGGACTGTAAACGCCCTACATTTATGTTAAACCATTACAGGAACACTCCAGAATTTTGTCAAATACTCTTTTTGTTTGTTTGTTTTTGTTTTGTTTTTTTTTTTTGCTGTCGGAAGGAAGTTTTCAGCTGGTGAGTGTTCAACCCACATGTTGCTCAAGATATCAGGCATATAAGATAAATACAATCTTTAAACCACAATGTCTTGTTTTCTGTCTGCGACATACCAAATGGAGCTGTTCAAAGTCTCATTTTTTAAGTTTTGTTGGTGTTAGCCAAACTGTTCCTCCCTTACTCCCTGTGTGCAGTTTTCTTATAAACTAGGCTAAAAACATACCCTGAACTGAGATTAAATCTTCTCATTTAACTGTTGGTAAAACAGCAAATGTGCATATTTTCCAAAAAATCTAAATTTTCTTAATAATTAGAGGAGCCAACTAATTCCAGAATTACAAACCTTGTGTGCCTTTTAAACTTGCAAAGTCAATTTCATTTCTGCTAACAGTTTCTCACGGTTGCTATTTCTGTTTTATATGAAATATTTCAATACCAGAATTTCCTGTTTGATAGCAATATCCCTATTTCAACAGGGTGCAATATAACACCAATCTTTGGACATTTTCGGAAGTATCATTGTGACATTCAGCGTTACATAATGATGGAAAAAACGAAATGTTGCTTTAAAATGTGACGGTTTGACAGGAAGTGTGCTTCGTCAGCAGCAATGTAGTGCAAAGAACTGCAGACTGCAGGGAAATACAGCACTTTCACTTTTGTTTGGTTTGTGAGCAAGTCTGAATGGATGAATGCTAACATGCTACATGAAATCACCACTTTGTGTGTGTGGTTGTCAGCCACAGACGAGATATGGAAATCTAATAGTTTTGGCATCTGGGATTGCACACCGGATTTAAGTAGATCGAGATGCCAGATAACCTGAGTCATACACATAATCTTGCGTGAAGGACACTATCATTTAGTTTGATAAAAAAAATTTCCATTTCCACTACAGGCCAGAAGTTTGAGGCCACCCCCAGATTTAAAAAAAAAAATCATCAATACACAGTTTGTTTTACAATTTATTGCACAGGAAATGACAAAAATACATAAAATAAATGTCATTAATTAGTTTCCAAGAAGAATTAGTCACATCAAAGCACTTTGAAGTCATTTCAGGTCAGACTTTGGTTTTGTCAAAGTAACCTCCTCTGGCCAATCAGAATTCTAAAACCTTTTGCTTTTCTTTTGAATGGATGTAATTTTGGCATCATTTTGATCAATACTTTGGATCGTTGTCCTGTTGAAGAATGAAATTTTGACCAATAATTCATAAACCGGATGGATGACCAGATTTTAACAGGTCAAAGGTTAGCACAGTTAATAACATATTTCTCTAGGTTTATAGAGCAAACATTATAACATCCACTTTTAATAAGCAATATTAGAAATG
>VXCM01005765.1:0-22851 GCA_014773175.1 Lucifuga dentata
CTTTTTGTTTGTCAAAACAAATGTCCATTGAAGTACGATTTATGAAATGAATTAGACATTGCTTAGCTCTAACTTTCAACAAAAAGTAACAATGCTGTGATTTCTTTAGATAAGCAGGAAATTCACGTGTTGCAGCAACACAGGATGCAAAAATATGAAGCAGGAAAAACCGACAGATTATACAAGTTAACAGAACAGTGAAAATCAGAAACTTTGCTTTGCACGAGTATACAAGAATAGAATAACTGACTATTTCTGTTGTATTTTAATAGCTTACAAGTTATAGTACAGACTGAACAACTGTACAAAATAGAATAAAAATAAAAACTGTGCAATATAATAGCCTGAATACACTATACAAAATAAAATAGAAAAATTGCACAATAAAAGCTGTGCAAATATAGCGTCCTAACTATTTACAGCACATATCACTGTATGATTTACAATAATATTGCAGATCCGAAAGAAGCAACCCAAGCTGCAGCAGCAGCAGCTATCTCTGATAATGTTAGACAGTCTGATAGCAGAAGGGACAAAGGACCTGCAGTAGTCTCCTTTCTACACTTTGTACTGACTTTGTACCAGCCCAACAAAATGCTAATAATCTCATTATAAACATCTATTACTTTAACGACATAACACTTCTAAAAATACATTTATGCTAAACAACTAGTATGCTAAGTTTAAATTATTGTTGTGGTAAATGATGCTAAACTAAAACAGGTTCATGTCATTGGCTAACGTTTATCCAGCTAATTAAATTAGCTAGCTGCTAGGTAGCTAGATAAAAAAATATTGCTGTACTTTTGCATTGAATTTTTATTTGCTTTCTCCTCTGTCTGTTTTGAGCCCCAGATTTGTTTGATCTTTTCATTATTATCTTTTTGTTTTACTTTAACTTTGCTCATTATTACTTCTTCCAACTGCACAATGCAGTTTTACCTGCTCAGACTCCTCCCACTGCTGCTGTTTCCTGTTAAGTTTGGAAAATATGCGTTATGTGATACTTCGATGTCTACTTCCTGCTTTACAGAGTATTTTCTGTGTACTGCCCCGTGTCGTTCCAGAGAATTATGTTGAAATGGACAATGTGCAAAGTATAAATACTTTAGCGTTCTGTGGAAGCGGCCGGTGACAGCCGCTCGGCAAGTTTAACCATTAAAGTAGAGCTGCTGTGTGTCAGGCTGGTCAGCAGGACGCCTCTTCTCAGGACAATATGAGCTCCAAATNAGTAGAGCTGCTGTGTGTCAGGCTGGTCAGCAGGACGCCTCTTCTCAGGACAATATGAGCTCCAAATTGCGTCAGCTGTGTGTGTGTTGTAGCACTGACTCACAGTGTTAGTGAAATTAATAAATACCACTTTTACCAGCAGACCAAGTGTAGGTGGCAGGAGTATAAAATAAATTAATTGGCAAACAAAAAAAAAAAAAAACCTTTCTCTTTGGCACCTCCCTTATCTGTAGGCGTCCTAGGCAACCGCCTGGATTTCCTATGGCAAAAAACGGCCTGCATTCACTTTCTATACAGTAATGTCATTTTGAAGACAAAACCCGAACAGCATTTTCCAGAATGTAAAATCGAATCCAATCTGTCAGAATCGACGTTGGGCCGTATCAGCTCTGGTAATGTAATTGATTAACCTGTAACAAAATAATACCAGACCAACACAGCAGCTTCTCTTATCACCATGTGGAACAAATCACAATTTTTATAACTGAAATCTTGTGTCAGCCAGTCTGTTGGTAACGTAAAATGCTGTTAAACTCATGTTGACTCTGCTTTCATTCACCACACTCAGGATGTTTGCATGACTCTGACTTAGCCGCTCAGCATGAGTTTTAACATGCGGTTGTAAAACTTTTTTTTCCACTATTAATGCCAATTCAAACGTACATAGAAGATTTTTACCTTTTTTATTTGATGATTACAGGCAATATAAATCACATTGGAAAGTAATAATAAATGAGGTTTTTTTTGGTCATTTTTACTTTGCATGATTAGTTTCTTAAAGTAAAAAAAAATCTGTACTGCTGAGCTAGTTACTGTTTGCACTGTGAAAGGTAAGGTACCATTTTCTCCCATTTTTCTATTTTTAAAAATGAACAAAGATAAATTCCCATGTCTTTAATGAAAATTAAAGAACCATACCACCCATTTTGCATGTTTGAGCCTAATATCATTTATCAATTTTATGCAAAATGGGTGGTATGGTCCTTTAAGATCCTTAGCCAGCAAAGGAATGAAAAACATTCTGACTGATACGGGATCTGAACCGTGGACCTGTCTGCTCCTTCAGGGTCGCGTGCCGTTTATCGTACCAGACAAGGTAGCGTGGCCTCAGCTGTGTGAGGCTCTGGACATAAAGTACAAGGCGGAGATGCACAGTGGGCGTGGCCTGTCAGAGGATAACCTGGTCTTCCTGGCACAGAAGGCCTTTACCAGCAGCAGTAACAGCTCTGAGGACTACCGCACCATGACCATATCCTGGGCGCAGTTCAACCGGGTGAGGCTCACGCACGGCTACTTTACGTCTTTGTGAAAAACAACACAGTCGCAAAGTGGGAAGGAGTTTTTTTTTTATTTTGCATTATTGGGAGACAGACACACACACACACACACACACACACACACACACACACACCACACTCTCTCATGCTGTGGGCGTGACCACATCCCCACCCAACTCAAAACTTTCTCCAGATTATAGAGCGATGTGTTAGCGCTCTGCACCCTCATCATTAACAAATATATAAATATCAATATACTGTATGTCAGAGATGGGCACTCATTTGCGACTTGGACTTGAGTCTCACTTAATTCGCTCCTAAATTGACTTCTGACTTCACTTGCAACTCGTCCTTTGTTGACTCATACTTGACTTGAAAGGGACTCATGAGATGCTGTGGACATTTCTACAGAAACGAAACATTGAGTTCTACAACTCTTTCCGATCCCTAAACACATCAGGGTGCTCAAGACTTGACTTGGACTCTAACTGAAGGACTTGAGACTTGACTTGGCCTCTAATTTAGTGACTCGTGAACATCTCTGCTGTATGTACACCTCACTTTGGATAAAAATGGTACCTTAAAACTGCATTTCTGCTCAGACTGTTGGCGTTTTGCTGGATGAGCCGCTTCCTCTTTGCTCACCATTTGATGCTCAGACTTATTTATCATGATTTGTCTGTCTCCACTTTATCATAAAACACAAAAATGCTACTTACCAATAATCTCTAATACAGTATATTTAATTAAATTATATTTGACTTTCTGAAATGGTATGTTTAATGTGTCCAGGAGAGCTTACCTGGACGCAACTTCACCTTTTGGCAGTGGTTTGATGGAGTTGTGGAGCTCATGAAGAAACATCTGAAGCCTCATTGGAATGATGGGTAATGATTAATGATTTATTTTAGCATGAGAGGTCAAATTTAATTGATAAAATGATATTTGGAAAAGAAAGTTAATGAAAGTTAGTTTTTCACAGGCACCATGACATAGTGGGACTTATTTACAGATCCTGCAGAATCTGTCATTTGGCCTGTAGGTTTAACAGCAACACGATATCTCATAGCTTATTATGAGATATGAGATATGAGTTATGAGATACACACAAAAAGAGAAAAAATCAGGAGGGGGTCGGATATTTTGTCACAGCACTGTATCTTTGCTATTCTCGTATGAAGAACATTTTCATATTCAAATGTTGATGACAAAGTCAGCGTCAGACAGAAAATGAGTTATAATAAAATCTGTTTTTGTTATAATACAGTAGTTATAATACAGTAGGGTCCAGAAGTCTGAGACCACTGTGAAAATGGTTCTGTTTTGTATATATTTTTAACTTAATATGAAGATTTTTCATTCCAAATGATAATATCATCTTAACAATCAGAGTGAAAAGTTGAATCTTTGAAAAATGTCCATGAATATCAGAATATCTTAGTATTTGGTATGAATGTCAGAATATCTTAGTATTTGGTATGAATATCAGAATATCTTAGTATTTGGTATGAATGTCAGCATGAATATCAGAATATCTTAGTATTTGGTAGTATTTAGCTTTAATGACAGCATCATGGACTCCACACGTCTGTAAAAACCTGATGAGCCAAGTTATCCATCATGATGTGACGATGTTCAAAGAGCTTCTAGTGATGTCAGACTTTCTGATTACTTACACTTTTACATGGAAAACAGCACAGATTTTACATGTGGTCTCAGACTTTTGGAGCCCGCTGTATGTGTGTGTGTGTGTGTGTGTGTGTGTGTGTGTATTGTCTGCAGGGCGATCCTGGGCTTTGTGAATAAGCAGCAGGCTCAGGACATGTTGCTGTCGAAACCAAACGGCACGTTCCTGCTGCGGTTCAGCGACTCTGAGATCGGAGGCATCACCATCGCCTGGGTGGCAGAGAACCCCAACAAAGCAGGTACCGCATGTACCGTTTACACCTTTGAAGAACATAATACTTTGAAGGATCATACGGCAACCATGCACGTTTGAGCCCAATATGAATCCACACACATGTTACGTTACTGACAAACCATTTCCCAAAATATACGACTTTAGCGGTACATTTTAGATTTTTTTTTCCTACCTTCCAGACTGCCGTTGGTTTCAATTCATTCTAGTACAATATTAAAATCAATTTTACAGACGTGAAACATTCTTGAGATGAATAATTATCACAGAAAGCAACACATCTATTAGGTTTTTTTGTTGAAGTAAGTTTATTTAACTATTCCACATGGAGCTGAAGAGCCGACAATGTATTTCTCTGCCAGGAAATAAAGTCCCAGGAGAAGATGTCTTTTGTAGAGAAATTAAAACAACCATGCCTTCTACAATTGTGCATAAATGTTTGCAGGTGAAACGTTGAATTTAAAATTTAAAATGCAGTTTTATGTTTTGGAAAATGGCTGTCAGTAACATAACATGCATGCAGGTTGCATGTATTTGGGCTCAAACATGCTGGATCGCTGGAATGGTCCCTGACAATTTCCAAAACACAAAACCTTATTTTACTTTAATCTTTCAAAATCTAATCTTCAACATCTAACCTTTTAAAAATCAAATGTTCAGGTTCAATGTTTCACATGCAAACACTTTTGCATGATTGCAGGAGACACGCTCATTTGTGAAAGCCGTCTTCTCCTGGAACTATATTTCTTGGCGGAGACATACATCATCTTCCCCGCAGCTTCGTGTTGGATTGGTTAAATAAAGTTACTTCAGCAAAAAACTGAATAGACATCCTGTTCACTGTGATGGATTATTTATCTCAAACATGTTTCAGTTCTCTACAAGTTCATTTTTATAGTGTTCTGGAATGAACTGAAACCAATGACAGTCTGGAAGGTAGGAAAAACAGTTCTAAAATGTACCACTCCAGTAGTATGTTTTGGGAAATGGTTGTTGTCTGCAGGTTGTATTTATTGGATTTAAACATGCTAAACGTCAGTGTTGTCTGCTATTCACTGACTGCACTTTAATGCACATGTTTAATAACATGAACTCGTCCACATCCACGCCAGCAGCAGACACAGTGTACAGGGCTGGTGGAGAGAGAAGAGGTCCATAAGGTTTTTAATATTTTCTTTTCCTTAAAGTCCTCCTCCTCTGCTGTGAATGAACCCGACTTTCACGCACATCCTTTGAGGACAGAGATGTCATTTTTCACTTTCGTAAGGATGCGCTTGTTATTACATAACAATTGAAGTAGTTCAGTCTTATAAATATCTTGGTGTACACTTAGACAATAAATTGAACTGGAAAAACAATACTAATGTCCTCCTTAAGAAGGCTCAGNTGGTGTACACTTAGACAATAAATTGAACTGGAAAAACAATACTAATGTCCTCCTTAAGAAGGCTCAGGCACGATTATTCTTTCTAAGGAAACTTAGGTCTTTCAACGTCTGTAAACTTCTTCATGTTTTTTATTGAGGATTTTTAGCTTGTGTTCTTTTTTATGCTGTGCTTTCCTGGGGTCGTACCATTACCTTAGAAGACAGAAACAGGATCAATAAGCTGATCAGAAAAGCTGGTTCTGTCATCGGTATGCCTCCTGATTCACTGGAAATAATACTGCAGAAGCGAACTAAAGCTAAGTTGCACACAGTCTTAAAGCATAAAGATCATCCACTGTATGACGTTTTTAACAGTCTTAGAAGTACTTGTAGTGGAAGATTGGTGATGCCTCGATGTTCAACGAAACAATTAAGGAAGTCTTTTGTTCCAGCAGCTGTGAAATTTTTTAACGAACATTTTTAGTTTTTAAGCCTCNGAAGTCTTTTGTTCCAGCAGCTGTGAAATTTTTTAACGAACATTTTTAGTTTTTAAGCCTCTTAATCATGTTTTTAATGGCCTTGTCGTTTTTATTGTTTTATTGTTGTTATGGTTATGATGTTTTTTGTCTGTGTTTGTGTTTTTACATGCTGATGCCCTTGGTAGCAATGAATTTCCCTCTGTGGGATTCATAAAGTGAATTGAGTTGAATAACGTTATCAGTGATAACTGGGGTCATCGGGTGTTGGGGGTCTTTCACCAATCATGCCCAGGTAACCCAGCCAGGGTTGATCAGGCCCTAGCTTGTCTAAGTGGCCTGAGTAATCCACGGATCCCCCCTCTCCATCCACAGCCATCTGGATGCCTTCTCTGCAGCCTCAGTAGTGATTTGGTGGCTTTTTTTTACTGTGCAGTCCCTGGAAAGACTAGCCGGCAAAGCTTCTGCAGCCCACCTCAATTCATAGTTTCATGTGATGTCACAGCCTTATGGGAACGCCCACCTGGAGGACAAAACAAGGCCTTCTTCCGCTGCCCACCAGTTATTTTTTACCAGATTTGTTGTTTGTTTAGCCAAAATGCCGCATAGTTGTTGTTGAATCGGATACGCTAACCGACGAGGAGACGAGCCTGGGTGCTTCTACAGAATCCGTCTGAGAAAGAAAACCCAGAGAGGGGTGCTGTTTGACGTGTCTTCGTCTGTGGGGAGGGCGAAGAATGGTAACCATCAAAGTCCACACGTCTTTGCAGCAAACATGTCATATGTCATAGATATCATGTTAACCTAACTTAAATATTACTGCCTCACTACTGCCCTAAAACAGTCACCCTGAGTACAGTCACCCTGAAACTAACAACACCTGTTAGCTGGCTAGCCATTGTTAGCGAATTAGCACTCACCTTCACTTTGAAATGAAGAATTTCTTGTCCTTCACTTCCCAATCGGCAGCATTATTGACCATCCAGGTCCAAAATACATAGAACTGTCTGTACTTAGGGATTCTCTACAAGATATATTAAACGTCACCAAACTGGAGCTCTGACAGGGACTTTGCTGTTTTTAGTTGTTGAAAGACTGCGGCGGTTGCTGTATATGGATCACAAGTGCCCAAAATCTGCAGTTTGTCCTCATATCTTTGTTTTTCTTCTTTTGAGAGGTGATCTAAATATTTGTGGCTTGAAACAAGTGAAAGTTGACAGGCCTGTGCTGCAGGTCTATGGAGTGTCCAGCGTTGGCTGTCACGTTGGAACGCTGTTTTACCTTCCAGTCTCTGCGACTGCAACTATGAATAGGGACACATTGCGCCCGCCATCCCTGCTTTCGGCACTCGCCAACCAGATCCTCACACTTGGCCCTCTTCCTCTCATAGGCCTCCTCCATCCGGTCTTCCCAGGGAACAGTCAGCTGCAGCAGGACTACTTGCTTGATGTTTCAGACATCAGGACCATGTCTGGCCTTAGTGTGGTCACTGCAATGGTTTCTGGGAACTTGAGCTGCTTCCCCAGGTCGGCTTTCAGCTGCTAATCCCGTGTCGTGATGAGGAGCCCGCTCGACACCGTTGCCTGATCTGTGGTTTCTCCCCGCCTTGATAAATGCAACAGTCTGTATTGCTGGGTAGTGTTGTGTGGCTAAGCTGGTCTCTGTGCAGATAGAATCAGCTGCTGCCTTCAGGACCTGGACAAGACACCAGCGATAGCATCCCGTTCCCAGAACCTTCGGCCAACAGCTGAGGATGTGTTCAAGTGATCCTCTTCCCTGACACAGGGCATGCTGGAGTCTCAGCCAAAACCCAGCAACACAGCGTGGTTGGGCTGGGAAGAACGCCGTACACTGACTGGATCAAAAACTTGAACCTGAGCGGCTCTGCCTTCCAGAGCTCGGGCCAAAACATCTTTCCTTCCAAAGTTAGCTCCCATCTGGCCCACGCACCCTGCTGCTGCATCCTGCTGGAGCAAACTTCTCCACTCCTGCTCTCACCTGCTGCTGGACCAGGTGACACCTAGCTTTGCCTCTGGCTTTGTCGTAGCAAGTTCTTGGAATGCTGCCGAGCCCTGCACGCCCAACCGCTAATGTTAGCTTAATGTGCCATAACTCTCACTGTGGTATCATTATCACAGTAGCTGATCTGCTTATTTCCATTAATATTCCAGGAAAATTCTTCCAGGAAGAATGTCAAACAAAACAATAAGGTTCAAATGTTCTGCAGGCCTGAAAATGGTGCAATGGTGCTGAACAAAAGTAAAACATGTTGATGTGTTGGATCCAGAGAACACTTTTCTACATGTTTTCCACTTTCCCATACTCCTCCTTTAATGTTGTCATGAGAGCCTTATCATACTGTGTATGATCATACCTGTGGTACTGGTAATACCACTACAGTAATAAGGGCTGGGCAGTATAGCCTTAAATTATATCATGGTATCTGAAGGTAATTTTGCAGTCAAATTCATGATAATATCAAACATGCAACACTGAAAAATGTTTGATTGGTGATTGCAGAAGTAGCCAATACTGCAAATTGTAAAAAAGCGAGTAAAAATTAATCTGTACATTATACTGTATATAACAGTAGTTCCCCTTCAGTGAAATTAAAAATAATAACTAGAGCTTATAAACAGTAATTCAAATTATTTTGACCTGCTGACATAAAACATAAATGGCATCCGCAAATAAAATGAGCTCATGTCCTTTTGTCCTCAGTTTGTTCCTGTAGGAAGTCACTCGTTAGGCCGCAGTGTCTTCAATATTTTGATATGACAAATTTTTATCATGTAAAAAAATTACACCGTGTTAACATGAACTATAGAAATGGCACAGTCACCATTTCTATCTGACAATGGTACGTCCCACAGAGAAGTACACTCTTTAAAGGACCATTCCAGCCATTTCACATGTTTGAGCCTAATATCTTCAATTTTCATACATGTTACGTTACTGACAATCATTTTCCAAAGGACAAAACTGTATTTCATCTTTCCTGATATTTTGTAAAATCTCTTAATCTTTCTAAATCAAATATTCAAGTGATACACCCACCTTAAAAATCCATGTTTCCCCTGCTAATAGTTACACAGCCTTATGAAGTCACGGTCCTTTAAATTTTTCCAATAACACAGGTCTTCTTTTGGGACTATATTCCCTGGTGGAGGCATACATTCACTCCACATGGACCCATAGATTCACTCACTCCACTCCACAGAAATGGCTGGTATGGTCCTTTAATGATGTTATGACTTGCAGGTCTTTACACTTATAATCTTATATTATTTCTTACATTATTTCAACATAGTGATTGTGAATTAGATTGTTGTTATGCTGCAGCTCCTGCAGAGATTCAGGCTTATAAATGAGTATTTACAGGAAATGTTCAGGATCTATAAAAACCCAAATGTGTCCACTCTTTGAGCACCAGTTTGCCGACACTTTTCTGTTCTTGCTGCTTTGTGTTTTGTATTTGCAGTGTGAAGGATGTGACGGCAGCAAAATCCAGACTATGCACATCTACGTGAAAACTGAAACGTCTGTCCTTAATAGCCAGTAAAAGCTCTGCAGCACCGTGATAAACCTTTCCTTTGTCAAATGTGAATTTTGAGTTGTTTCACACTGTAAAATGTCTGTTTATGGCTGCTAAATACAGCGATTGTGATCTAAGACTTTTTATCGTTGCTAGGTGAAAGGCTGGTTTGGAATCTGTTGCCATATACAAGCAAGGACTTCTCCATTCGCTCCCTAGCAGACCGCATCAGCGACCTGAACCACCTTCTGTTCCTGTATCCTGACCGGCCCAAAGACGAGGTCTTCGCCAAGTACTACACACCTCCACTCTGTACGCATCATCTCACTCTTACTCCCACACATCTGCACACCTTTGTTTTCCTGCATCAATTCATGTACAAATTAAGACATTTCCTCACTTGAATATTAGACCACCAATCAATAACTGATAATCATTAACACCTCTTGGGAATCTGCAGTAATAATAAAATTTGCTGTATGTGATAGTGCAGAATAAGACCTGAATGCATGTTATATGACTGAAAGTTGTAATAGACTTTACAACAGGAGTTGCAGCCTTTTTAATGTCCTGTGCTACTTGAAGGACCATACCACCCATTTTGCATGTTTAAGCCTAATATAATCAATTTTCATAGATTTAACGTTACTGACAGTCATTTCCCAAAGCATACTACTGGAACGGTGAATTAAAAATGTTTTTCCTACCTTCCAGATCTCCATTGGTTTCAGTTCATTCTGCTGTTAAAATCAACGTGTTGATACTTGAAACATTCTTGGGATAGGTAATCCATCATCACCAACAAGATGTGTATTCAGGTTTTTTTAGAAGCTTCTCCTCCATTGTTGTGGCTTCTGCTTACGTAATTTTAAGCGCAATAAAAAGCGTGGAGTGAATGTATGCCTCCACCGGGGAATATAGTCCCAAAAGAAGACCTGCGTTTATGGAAAAATTTAAAGGACCGTGACTTCATAAGGCTGTGTAACTATTAGCAGGAGAAACATGGATTTTTAAGGTGGGTGTATCACTTGAATATTTGATTTTGAAAGATTAAGAGATTTTGCAAAATATCAGGAAAGCTGAAATACGGTTTTATCCTTTGGGAAATGATTGTCAGTACCGTCACATGGATGAAAACTGAATATATAAGGCTCAAACATGCAAAATAGACGGTATGGTCCTTTAATGTGTTAATGTGGCTAAAAACAGACAAATTTTACAGAGAAATCCAGCTCCCATAAGCCACAAACCCAGACAGCAAACTCCAAATGAAGGTAGAAACAACAGACCAAGTTTGAGGAGACACGTGAACTGTCGTTAATAATGATCAGTTAGCCGCTAATGTGCTGCTAGCACATTACACACTCCAAATGTTCATTTTGTCAGTTATGTTTTTTTTTAACTAGTGGAATTGCATAATGATTAAAAACAAACAAAGCTTGTTGTCGTTATGCATTCCAAAAATATGTTTATGACCTCATTGATTTTCTATATTCATTTCCATAATCCTTTCTGACCCTGAACTGTACATTATTTACAATGACCTGTAAATAATGGATTCTATTCTGTGAAGGGGTTTTGTAGAATTTGAACAGATTGTGTTTGCCTTGCAGCTAAAGCAGTGGATGGATACGTCAAACCGCAGATCAAACAAGTTGTGCCTGAGTAAGTTGTTTTCCTCTTTTCAAAAAATTCATGAAACGCCAGATTTAACATGCCAAAAAGCATCCGTGCAGCCAGGTTCCTTCATTCATAAACGTTTCTCACCGTTTGCCTTGAATGAGGCGTTACTACAGTATTCTGTCATTTACGTACACCAGGTGATTCATAAAACACACTGTCACACTAAAATTACAGAAAATTTCATCAGTATGAAATCTGATGATGTTTTAAACTGTATTTGCTTCACATGTTAATTATCAATACATTTGATCAGTTTATTTAAATGGAGAGTTTTGATCTGATCTCACACACATTCTGGTGACACTGAGACTCTTCATGACTCATCCTCTCAGCTCTCTCTCTCTCACTCACTCACTCACTCACTCACACACACACACACACACACACACGCCTGTCCCCATGCCCTGTGACTCTTTGTAGTGTCTTGATCTCTTGCCTTTCATATCTTAGTATTAATCTCTTAAAACATGGAGCTCTAGATCAGAATTTATTAGGCTAGGAAAATTAATGCGTTCATTTTTGCGATTAATGTGGACTGTTGAACACGTTTAAAAAAAAATAACTCAATTAATGTTTTTTTCACTTCTTGAGGCTACGCTAATGTTTTTGTTTTACCCTCACTTTCTGTGGCTAACATTACATGCTAACGCTAATGATGGAGAAGGAAAAAGCTCAGACTTTTAGATGTAAAGTTCTGCTTTAAAAAGTTAGCGACGGCTCTATTTGAAACCAGACAAACTCAGTCTCTCAGCAGTGTGTCGCTTTTACTTTATTCATCATAAACATAGAAACAGCTAAAAGAACTTCACAGCCTTTTAGCATCACTTTAGCTTTACTGCATTACTGTGCATGATGCATTCAAGCTAACGCTAACTAATGTGACACAAACAGGATTCAGTCTTTTCAGAATGAGATGAACTTCCCCTTGAACAAAGTCATATTTTCAGAATAAGATGATTTTTCTTACAACAAGAACATGTCAACCTTGATCAGTTTCCACCCTGTGGCTGAAGCATGAGTAACATGAAAACATCTTTTAACACGTCAGCTAAGCTAGTTTCTGCTCTGAGCTCAATAAAAGTGTTAGTTAACCCAAAAGAAAGTAGATTATGAATCCATTACAAAATGAAGTTACTCCTTTAAGATAAAATAAATGAATTTAGTTGTTGTTCTGTTGTTTCTGTGATAAACTCAAGAAACAGTTCCATAAAGCAGATAAACACATAAATCACACTGGGATCTTTCCAATCACACCAAACATGAACATGTTGTAAAAAGCAGCCATGACACAACCCCACTCAATAACAGATGAACACTCTGATCAAAGAACTGTGAAACAAAGAAATAAAACTGAAAAACAGAAGTGGTTACGATCAATTTCAGCCTTACACACAGCCATTCTAATTTTTTGTGTTTTGGTAAAAGTCGTCATCTCCTGGGACTGTATTTCCTGGCTGAGAGTTACATCATCATCCGTGTAACTCTGTTCTTTAAATAAAGTTACTCTGACAAAAAGTGAAATCAAACCTCATGTTTGCTGTGATGGATTATTTGTCTCAGCACATTTCAAGTCTCTACAAGTTGATTTTTTTTATTGTACTGGAATGAACTAAAACCAATGGCAGTCTGGAAGGTCGGACAAACAATTCTAATATTTAAGCTCTAGTAGTATGTTTTGGGAAATGGTTGTAACGTAACACGTTCAAGTTCTGTTTATTGAGCTCAAACGTGCAAAATCGCCGATATGGTCCTTAAAGTAGCTAGCCAGCCAGAACAACTTCCAGAACATAATTAACACGATTGTTTGTCTGTGATCACCTGATCTCTTCCTCAGGTTCACCACCCAGAACCCTGAGCCCAGCGGGGGGGCTCCCACCTTCATGGACCAGACTCCGTCCCCCTCTGTGGGCCATCCCAATAACTTTGGTGTCTACCCCGCCATGTAAGGACACTCCTCCCTTTACGTACAGCACCGCTATCAGCATTTAGCATGAACTGTCAGAAACTCTTTAAAGCTTTAATGTGTCTTCATGGTGGAGACGTACCAAACGTATCCGTGCTCTCCATGGGCTCGGCTGCTGTTTCCACGGAAAGGATCCCGGCAGAGGGCGGGCTGAGCTTGGGTTCAAGCCTTTAGGGGCTGTTTAAGGTTTTATTTGTCCTCTGCGTAGTGAAAGCATGTCAAGCTTTCTGATGCTTTCAGCCTTTTTGCTGCTTTGTATTGAAAATGGTTTTACTAGCTGAAGGATATGCAGCACGTGCGGCAGACGCCCAGCTTTACATATTTGGCATCACTGTCATGTTTAAGAGTGATTTTAAATTGTTGGCGATCTACAGCAGGAGTGTCAAACTCAATCACAGAGGGGCCAAATTAAAAATTGGGTCCAAGTCGAGGGCCAACAGGGTCAGCCTTTATTGAAAACAGACTTAAACTGGCCTCGTTTTTGTCAGAGGTTTATCACAAATTATTCATACACTAATATGAATTTCACTTTAACCGCTGCTCCCAACACATCTATAGAGTTCAGAACAAACCAGAGGTATGAAAAAACAGACAAATGACATCAGATTCAAAATAAATAACATTTTTTATGTCTTCCTCTCTATCAGCAGTGTTTCTGACTCATTTAATATGAAAAAGTTTTATCACAGGTTATCAAAAACAACCACAAAACTGTGATTTTTCTCAAGGGAAATCTAAAATCATTCTTTATTATTATTTTTTATTAACACCAACAAGCAAAATGAGAATATTTTAAATGTGATGATGCCTTCTTACGTTATATTCTTTAATTACGGCCACATCAGCTCTGCTAACAGGCTAACAGGTTTATCTCTAACAGCAAACAGCTTCTCTGACTCCATCTTTGCTGAAAGCCTGTTTCAGATCCACCTTTCCTTTGGCCATTTCTTCCTCAAGCTAGCTTAAAGTTCATTAAAAGTGACTGGATGGGCACGGAGGGATGCACCGGCTGTTGCAGTGCATTCTGGGATTTGAATAATAGTTCAAAATATCCCATATTTGTGAGCTGTTTTTGACGGCTCAGTCATAAGAGCCTGAACACGATGCGCGTTTGTGTTTTCTTCACCATCCATCATGATTAGAAATAATGAGGTTCAGAATACATTCTGTGGTGTGTTTTAACGATGATACCCGTGTTTCTTTAATGCTGACGCACGTTTGAGCCAATCGTGGTGTCATCACGTATGTACGCCCTCTGACATACTACAACATGAGAAGAATTATCCCTCAGAAACACAAGTCTGAAATCATTTAATTCTAGTCTGCCTCTTCTACCGTATATACCCGAGTATCGGCCAAGTTTTTATTACCAAATTTCACAAAGTAAATCGGGGGTCGGCTTATACATGAGAAATTCAGATTTGATCCCAGAGAAGGAAATTTCCAGAGTGAAAATACTACCATTACCACTACCCATGAAAATAGTTTAAATCATACCTTAGAATGAGATATTTCCTGACTAAACATCTGATCTAGAACATTTTGTGGCAGCCAGTAAGCTCTGCTGTGATTGGTCAGTTACTAATCAGCTGCTGAAATAAATATCATGTTTACGGTACGTGGGTTATTTTCAGAAAATCAGAGGAATACTATGACAATACCCAGGAAAAACAGATAATTTGCTAAACAAACAAACTGATGGAACAACATCAGGGGGTTGGCTTATACACGAGATTGGCTTATACTTGAGTATATACGGTAATTCTACAAGTGTGGCCAACTGTCTGCCAAACTATAAGCAATACTTACAATAGTCTTGCGAATGTTGGTTCTCATAAGTGAAATTTCGTTTTAAACTGGCTCACGAGTCACCTACTCAGCCTTTACTCATTTCTGAGGCTACTGACTTAGCTAGCATACAGCGCTAGTCTTCACTCGTTTGAATTCATAAAATCATACCAACAGGAAGTCCCACTGATTCAGACTCACGCAAGTAACTGATCATATCGCTGATTCTTGAGCCACGAGTGACTCAGCAAACATCGTGATGTGGGGGAAATGAAAAAAAAAGCAACTGCTGGCTTGATACGACAGTCGAAAAGTTCATTACTCGCCCGCTGGTATTACTTTGGTACAACGAAGAGTTCAGTGTGAAGCTCCTTCATGTCCTTCCTTCCTGTCCTCTTAGGAGTGACACCATGCTGGATGCAGATGGAGACTTTGACCTGGAGGACACCATGGACGTGGCGCGGCACGTGGAGGAGCTGCTCCGCCGGCCGATGGCCAACCAGTGGAGCAGCCAGCAGTCCTGAAGCTGAAGCCTGAAAAGCTTCTCTGGTTCATCCAGCACAAACACTGTCTTTCATCTTTCAATCTGTCAGAGGGATTATCCGTCACTGCAGCAGATACAGGTTACAATTCCACAGCCGCTTTCACGTTTTTACAGCAGAAGTTACGGAGGAAAACGTGAGCTGTAGGTCATGGCTGCTTTCTTCCTTTAGACTCTGCAAAGTAGGCAAACCTGTCATTAAAGTCAGATTTATACTTGACGTTCACTCTGCTTGCACATTGATGGCTGCCACACGGACGCGCCTTCGTTTGGTTTGGACGCTTTGTTCATTCACATCCTGCAGAATCAAGATGCAGGACCTACAGAAACTTTGAGGGCAGTCATGGCAACTTTGCAGCACAGTGACAAATATAAAAAATGGCTGTGAGTTATGAAAAGGAGCTGATGGAGCGCGATGAGATTCCTTTAATAGCCTTATCTACATAAATGACGTTTTCGTAACATAACTACAAGTGCTGATCTCCTTGATTGCCGCCATCTTTGTTTACACCGTTGTGTAAAATCAGTTTTTTAGGTGTTTTGGTGCAGACAGAGGAGCACGTCTCACATATCTAATGTGGGCGGCGTTTATGTCAAGTATAAACTGACTGAAGAGGCCACGTTAGCAGGAGTTTGACCGTGCTGGAGTTAAAGGACCATACCACCATTGAATATTAGGCAGGTTTGAGCCTAATATATTCAATTTTCATACATGTTACGTTACTGACAATCATTTCCCAAAGGATAAAACCGTATTTCAGCTTTCCTGATATTTTGCAAAATCTCTTAATCTTTCAAAATCAAATATTCAAGTGATACACCCACCTTAAAAATCCATGTTTCTCCTGCTAATAGTTACACAGCCTTATGAAGTCACGGTCCTTTAAATTTTTCCATAAACGCAGGTCTTCTTTTGGGACTATATTCCCCGGTGGAGGCATACATTCACTCCACGCTTTTTATTGAGCTTAAACACTAAAATTACATAACTTCTAAAAAAACCTGAATACACGTCTTGTTGGTGATGATGGATTACCTATCCCAAGAACGTTTACAGTATCAACAAGTTGATTTTAATAGCAGAATGAACTGAAACCAATGGAGGTCTGGAAGGTAGGAAAAACATTTTTAATTCACCGTTCCAGTAGTATGCTTTGGGAAATGATTGTCAGTAACGTAACATGTATGAAAATTGAATATATTGGGCTCAAACCTGCAAAATGAGCAGTATGGTCCTTTAACGTCACATCCTGGTAACAGTAACGTCTCAGGACTTTGAGGCGTTTTTTTTTGTGTGTGTGTAAAATTGAATATGCAGAATGAGACGCTATTAGCCGGCACTGAGGATGATTGCATGAAAATTTAAAATATAAACTAGCTATTTTCAGAGTTCTGTTAATTTTGTGAATATATTAATGATGCACTTGTAATACTCCACCTTACAACAAAATGGTAAAACAGACTTAGGTGCTATTTTGGCAACGTAAAATCAATCGGCAAATTAATTTTCACACTTTGACTATTTGGTTTCACAGTTAATCCTGTTAAACTGTGATCCTCTTCAGTGCTAGTGGTTCGTTAAGCCTTAAAATGGCATGACATCCACGCAAAATTGAAATACAGCCTGATGAAGTATGAAGGGTGGAAGCTACAATCATATTCAAAATATCAGTCAAATCATTTATCCAAAATCCAATTAATCCAAAATATCAATCCAGTTGTGTCCGCTGAGTGATATATTACATGTTTTAATAGAAAGGTTTAGTGTCTGTAACAGCCTGGGTGTTATGGTGACTTTTAGATCTTTGCTTTGCTGATGTAAAATCTCTAATTGATTATTGCAGAATACTAATTATATTTGTAGTTCACCAGTCAGGGAGGAGATGTGGTTTTGGTAGTTTTGGCATTTTATGATACAGAGGCAGAAGAATATCAGTATTTGGAACGACCTGTTTTTCTGCATCAGCTGCTCATCAAATGCGGTCTGATCTTCATCTGAGTGAGCGGTTCTCAAACCGTGTGGTGCTGTTGAATGAATCAGTTTCACGTGGGAGCTACAAACGAACATGGCACTTTCACGTTAGCAAAGCTATTTGTTCAGACAGCAAAAACACATTTAAAGTGGAATATAGACAGATTTTAGACATGGACGTATGGACAGATTATCATGACTACGGGCCCTGGACACAAACTCAACACGGGCCCCTACCTACATGCAAAAAATACAAATGCAAATGTGAACTTGGGCTAACGTTAGCAGTGCAGGCATTAGCATCCAGGTTATCCTCAGACGGCAGCACTGCTAACAGTAACATCACCGTCCACCTGTTTTTTTGGTGAAAAAGTTGAAATAGAGAATATTTGTTGTAGCACAGCAGCATCTTTAGCTTCTTTTTCTTTTTTGAGTTTGTGCTTTGCCAACTTGCTTAGACATGCGTTTCTCCATGCTGACAGCAAAACTGACATTTGACCTTTAGCCTGTGTCATCATNGACATGCGTTTCTCCATGCTGACAGCAAAACTGACATTTGACCTTTAGCCTGTGTCATCATGTCATTAGTATTAGTGATTTAGCCTAATTGGCTAATTTATAAAACATTCAAACAATTTCATAATCATACTGCATTTTCAAAATCACATTTACTCCNAAAAAAAAAAAAAAAAAAAAAGATAATAAGAAATCTTAAGGCCAGGAGCCCCTTTTGGCTCCAGGGCCCTGGACATGCGCTCACTTTGCCCATGCGGTAATCCGTCCATGCACGGACGAAACGAGAAACAGCTGCTGCTTCTGAGACAAGCTTTGGATTGTGGCACGAATCAGACACTGATTAAAAGCTGCGACATCCAGGCAGATCAAACAGAACTAGTGACTGGAGACGAAGAAGCCAAGAGTTCCAGCAGAAGACCTGCAGAAATATTCAGAACCTGCTTGAGCCTCTGTTCACGACTCAGTATAAGAAAAACACTCAACAACGATCATGGAAGAACAAATGGAAGAAACAACTGTTCTCCAAAAAAAAAAAAAAAAANAAAAAAAAAAAAAAAAATGACTGCATCCCAAAGACCGGCAGGATGTTCCACAAGGACAGTGTTCTGTGGACAGATGAGACAGAAGTTGAATTACGACAGAAATGCATAACGTTAAAGGTCAAAATTTACACAAAAAAAAAAAAAAGNAAAAAAAAAAAAAAGGCTCTGCACACCAAAAAGCCGCTGTGCATCAGGAGGAGGAGCGTGATGGCACTTGCTGCTTTGCTGCCTCAGGTCCTGAACAGATTACAGCCACTCAGGGAACGATGAATTCAAAACTCCATCCACAGATCTTTCTGTAGAATGTCAGAGTAAAAGGCTGTCATCTGAAGATCAAGTTAAATTGATGCAAGAAGACAACGACCCAAGATTTAAAGCACCATACTGGCCATTTTGCATGTTTGAGCCTAATATATTCAATTTTCATACATGTTACGTTACTGACAATCATTTCCCAAAGGATAAAACCATATTTCAGTTTTCCTGATATTTTGCAAAATCTCTTCATCTTTCAAAATCAAATATTCAAGCGATACACCCACCTTAAAAATCCATGTTTCTCCTGCTAATAGTTACACAGCCTTATGAAGTCACGGTCCTTTAAATTTTTCCATAAACGCAGGTCTTCTTTTGGGACTATATTCCCCGGTGGAGGCATACATTCACTCCACGCTTTTTATTGAGCTTAAATGCTAAAATTACATAACTTCTAAAAAAAACCTGAATACACGTCTTGTTGGTGATGATGGATTACCTATCCCAAGAACGTTTCAAGTATCAACAAGTTGATTTTAATAGCAGAATGAACTGAAACCAATGGAGGTCTGGAAGGTAGGAAAAACATTTTTAATTCACTGTTCCAGTAGTATGCTTTGGGTAATGATTGTCAGTAATGTTATGACATGAAAATTGAATATATTAGGCTCAAACAAGCAAAATGGGTGGTATGGTCCTTTAAAAAAGAGGAAAATTGACCAGTACAGACCTCAAACGACTATACTATTACATTACATAATATTACCCACATACATGTTGTGTTACTGACAGCCATTTTTCATAATGTAAAACCACATTTTAGTTCTCCTGTTATTTTGCCAGATTAACTAATCTTTCAAAATTAAATGTTCAGGTGATACAAACCCCTTAAAATTCAATATTTCACTGCTAATATGTCAGAATTTAGAAGGCACGATCGTTTTTACTGTTTGGTAAAAGCCGTCTTCTCCTGGCACTATATTTCCTGGCGGAGACATACATGTTCTTCAGTGTGGCTCTGTGTTTGGATCGGATAAATTAAGTTACTTCAACAAAAATTTTAAGAGTCGTGTTCTCTGTGATGGATTATTTATCTCATCACGTTTAAGTCTCTATAAGTTGATCTTTATAACGTACTGGAATGAACTGAAACCAGTGACAGTCTGGAAGGTAGGAAAACAACTCTAATATTTAAGCTCCAGTAGTATATTTTGGAAAATGGTTGGCAGTAATGTAATGTGTATGTGAGTTGTATATATGGGGCTCAAAAATGCAAAACCACCGGTAAGGTCCTTTAACCTGTTGAAGCTGCGGAGTTTCGGTTCACGTCTTTGTCTAAAATTCTGATCTGCTACAGGAAATGTTTGGTGGAGGTTACTGCTGCTAAAGGAGCTTCTAGTCATTAAATACCAACTTCATGTACTTTTACCAGCCTGGGCTTTAAACTGTATGTTCAGCAAGCCAAGCGAGAGGTACAGTTATTACCTGTTCAGGTAGACGTGTGTGTTACTGTGATTCCGATGAAGATCAAACCACATTGGTGAGAAACCAGTGAAATCCAGAGAGTAGCTCACTAACATTATCACGTTGACAGATCCTCATCAAGTTCATCATCCAGCACATATGTTCACATACGTTAACATATGTTCATATACGTTTACATATGAAAATATATTAGAGTTTTCAGGTTTTGGCATTTTGGTTCCCAGAGCGTAAACAGGTGACACGATGGGACAAATACAACATGGTGAAAAGACATGTTGGTTCAAATTCTGGTGTGTGTGTGTGTGTGTGTGTTCTCTTTGATCCGTTTTTTTATGTCGTTCCTCAAGCTCACACATTCTGTGATTTTCTGGTCATGTTTTTAGACAAATGGTAATCTATCGCTAAGTCTTAGCGAACGCGACACTGTCCAAACCTCATGATACATGTTGTTAAATGCTGTGTTTTATCGTAATTAAAATTGGGAAGATGTGTTCAGTGAAAATGGTCATTAGTAGCAGCTAATGAACACAGGCTAGCTAGGAGAGGGGATGCTAATGCAACACAGGCTAGCTAGGAGAGGGGATCCTAATGGAACATAGGTTAGCTAGGAGAAGGGATGCTAATGCAACACAAGCTAGTAGGAGAGGAGATGCTAGTGGAACACAGATTAGCTAGGAGAGGGTATTCTAATGGAACACAGGCTAGCTAGGAGAGGGGATGCTAATGCAACACAGGCTAGCAAGGAGGTGGGATGTTAATGCAACACAGGATAGGAGAGGGGATGCTAATGGAACACAGGCTAGCTAGGAGAGTGCATAGTTATGCAGCATAGGCTAGCTAGGAGAAAGGATGCTAATGCAACACAGGCTAGCTAGTAGAGGGGATGCTCATGGAACACAGGCTACCTAGGAGAGGGGATGCTAATGCAACACAGGCTAGCTAGGAGAGGGGATGCTAATGCAACACAGGCTAGCTAGGAGAGGGGATGCTAATGCAACACAGGTTAACTAGGAGAGGGGATGCTAATCCAACATAGGCTAGCTAGGAGGGGGGGTGGGACTTAGGTGGTGTACAGTAACAGTCCATGTATATGTCTTACTTGCATTATTGCCTTAAACAGAGTACCGACAAAAAACTTTGAGTATTACGTGACGTAAACTTGTCTGATGTCTGTGGAAAAATACTTATACCTCATCGCTGTTAAAGCCTTTTTCAGGAAGCCCTTTCTTCTTGGCTAAGATAATCATACAGCTTATAACGCAACGCTGATCACGTGGTTAATTCTGCTTCTCAAACCTTCCACTGTCAGAAATGAATCACGCTGCCAGCCTCAGCCGAAAGTTCTGTCCGAACATCTGATGGCTGAGTCAGACCTCTTCTGTTTGCTCAGTCCTCGTGAAATAATTTTCAGAACATGTTGACTTTCGTAGATCTCGCCGTGCCTTTTGACAGTAAACAGACATTTTCAAGCCATTTCCTTCAGCCCTGCACTATTCACACCAGCCGCAACCACGACAGCGTTCAATGCTTTTTAGCTCAGAAAACTTAATCCGAGTGAATCGTTGCTTAAATATCGGACATCTTTAACCTCAGGAAAACACAACACAGGTAGCCGAGTCCAACTAAACTAATGACACAATAACTCGTGTAAATTCTTACTTTTCTAACTCTTGTGCCTCTTACTTTCGTGCTAAACGCCTGGACTGAAACAGCAGTTATTTGACGTTTGCTGCAGTAATTTTTTGTCTGTGAATCAGTCAGGATTTCATGTATTCTGTGAGGCTGTGGCCTGTTTGGAAGCTTTTCTTTGCTTCCACATTATGCTAAAAGCAGGAAGTGTGGTGTTGAGGTTGTGGTCATGCAAATAAAAGTTTTATATTTAATGTTATTCCATTGTGGGTTGGCGTCAGTGGCTTTATTTATTTATATATTTTCCCCCCACAGAATGCATTACACATCGAATGATATAATAATATAATGGTGCAAATATTAGAATTGGTATGTTAAATATGTGTTAAGAGTAAAGAATTGAGCACAAGGTAATGAAATGAACAGGGTGGCGTTTGGACCTGCAGCAGAAACCAGTTATATTTAATAATTTTGACTTTACATCGACTTAAAGCGTTTGATGTGAAAATTGTGCAGGATTTTATCCTTAAAACTCCCCAAAGTTTTCTCCTGAAGCCCATACCACCACCACGTTAAGACTGACAGACCACACACACACACACACACACACACACTGCTTTTACCTCCTTATTTTGTTAATTAGAAACATATTCTTTCTTTCTTTTTTTTTTTTTT